>JAJPUD010005128.1:135447-166464 GCA_023553655.1 Myrmecobius fasciatus | reverse complement strand
AAAAAAAAAAGGTTTTTTTTGCAAAGGTCAATGTTGAAAGGTCACTCATATGTTTTGTAAATAAAAAGCTTTATTAAAAAAAGAATTAATATACTTATAATCAGATGGTCAGATGCTGGGTTGAGATTATAAGGAGCACTTCCAGAATGCAAATACATATTTAATATAATTAACTCCCTCACCTTTTGTAAATAGATCTTTCCAAGGGTCACATTAGTTCAAATATGTTCAGTAGTTTCAGGGAAAAATCCCGATGGACTAGGTATTAGAAGTATAAGCATCTAAACAGTGGTAATAGATTTGGAAATATAGGAAGGCATGGAGTACATTGCCACAAGACATTGAGCTTAAGACTTAAGTCTTTAAGATAGTTGATGGAGCATCCTGAGACAGTTTCAGTGAAGCTAAAATTTGTATGTCTCAGTAACCAAAAGTCAGCAGATACCCAAAACAAATTCACAATAGCACCATCACCATTATACAAAGGATCCATATGACTACATCTATATAATTGAAACTATGTACCATGCATAAAGGGTTTTTCACTTTTCCCTTTATATGACTAATTATCAAACTATATAATAAAATCACACTTCTTTCTAGTCCTTAAATTTCAATGAATAGATAAAATCATAGCCCCAAGTACACTCATATGTTCTATTAATAAAATAATGGGTTACAATTCTATTTAAAATTATTTCATACTAATTTTCTCAATTTGTTGATAAAATTCCAAACATTTTAAGCACCTAAGATGAACAAGTCAACATATGTGAATACAAATGAAAATACAAAGATGTTTTTTAATGAGCACCGTCTCCCCCCACCCCAGAGTTAGCATACTACTGGGAGGATAGAACATAAAAATAAATATAAAGCAATTTTAGAAGTAAGATGCATTAGCAAATTTGGACTAAGGGGAGAAAATCAGAGATTTCAAATCTCTACCCTCAAGGTAGAGAAAGTTAAGTCAGGAATACATTCCAGGCTTGGAGAAAGAACTTGTACAAATGGAAGGAGTCTGAGGAACAAGTCCAGCTTGGCTAGAACTTAGAATTTATGGAAAAGAATAAAATTAAATAAAAAAATAAAGTAAAAACATAAAATAAAGATTAAAAAGGTAGGTTGGAGTCAGACTACAAGTATCAAGCTGCAGAGTTGAAATCACTGAATGGTTTTTAACATGGGGATGAGTGAAATGCTAAAACTTGATTCTTTGGAATACTATTTTGGTCACTGTATGAAGGATATAGTACAGAAAAGAGAAACTGAAAGCAGGGGGGAAATTAGAAGGTTATTGCCATAATATAAACAATAGATGAAAAGTGTCTAGATGAGGGTGGTAGCTTATATGAATGGGAAAAAAAAGGAAAGCAATATGACAGATGTGTTAGTGGTAAAATTGGGAATACTTGATGATTAATTGAGTATGGGAAGCATACAGTGTGGGAGTCAAGCCAAGTCAAAAATCATAAAAATGACTCAGTTTACAAACCTGGGAGCCTGAAAAGATGAAATAGGGAAGTTTTAAGGAGATACAGTTTTATGAGAAAGATGATTGTTTAGGATTTGCTGTGCTCAATATCTGATTGCTAAAACTGTCTTTTGAGATAAAGAAGGAAAGTATCATTATATCTATTTAAAATGAGGAAACTGAGGGGAAAAAAGATAAAATAATTTGTACCAATGAACTGAATTCACAGAATCACAGAGTACATTAACTGGCATTTACCTATGTTATGAATGTTAACTAATCCCTGTTTTTCAGAGATATTAAAATGTTGAAGGGGGGAAATTCCTCATTTTCCAATGGGTCATTTTTTCCTCTAAAGCCTATTATAGATAACTTCCCCTCAGGAGAGGCTGGAGAGCTGCCATTTAATTGTCATTGCCCATAAATTAAAAGGACTGCTCCAGTCAGGTGTCATCCCCAGTGCTCCAAGCCTTTGTGGAGTTGGGCAAAAAATGCTGACATGTATGACAAGAAGTGCCTGGCCAAAGCGTCCCTACCTTTCAATGACTCTGCCCAGACTCACAGCCTAATTAATTCAGCTCAACTTTTATTTTTTTACTTCATCTGCATCAAGTATAAATTACCAGCAGACTCAAATGCTGAGCTTAGCAATCCAAAGGGCACCTAGGGAAAGGAAAGTTGGCAAGAGAGATGTCTTTTTTATCTTCACCTTTGTGCAGTGTGTAATGGAGAATAGGAGCCCATAAAAAGCTATATTCCTCCATTCTCATAACCGTAAAGGAGCACGTTTCTTTCTGACCCAGAGGATTATTTCAATGGAATGTTTGGACTGAATTTGACCCATCTTGGGAAAGTCTGTCTCCTAATTGGCAGTAAAAAGTAAAGGACATCAAGACTCCATTCTGAGTCTATAATTGTAGCAGAGCAGGAGGCTGGTGACTCACACTATAAAACCTGAGAAATAATGGTGAACCCAAGTGGCTTTAGTGACCACTCTCAATTTGTCTGCATCCATGAAAGATTTCACACACCCAGCTTGTTGCAAAAGGTGGGAAGATGGGGAATGAAAGAAGGAATGGAAATTGTTTTCTTATTTCATTACATTATTCTCACCTTGCCTCTATTTTCTGTTTTATATGTATACACACATACATTTATATCAATAGAAATGTTATTTGTATATATTCTCTTTTCCCCTCCCCTTTCTCTCCCTTTCTCTCCTCTTCCTCCCTCCCTCCCTCCCTCTCTCCCTGGTTCCCCCTCCCTCTCTCTCTCCATCCTTCTCTCTCTCTCTCTCTCTCTCAATCTCTCTCTCTCTCTCTCTCTCTCTCTCTTTCTCTTTCTGTCTTTCTCTCTCCTTTCCCCCCTCTCTCCTTTGCTCCCTCTTTCTCTGCGTCCTCTCTCCTGCCCTTTGTCATTGACTTTTCCTTCCTTGTTTCTTCCTCTCTCTATGTTTTTCTTATCTTCCACCTGTTTTCTCTTTTTCTCTCCTTCTGCTCCTCTACCTATTCCAAGTCTCTTGTCCCATCTTTCTTTTTTCTCCCCATTTTTCTCTCTTTCAAATCTCTATTTTTGTGTTTTGTTTTATAATACATCCTTAATCAGCCATCATGATATACTTTTCTAAATTTGAAGATTTTCTACATCAGCAGAAAGAGCCTATTAAAAACTTTTCTTTGTCTGATCATTTAAGCTTTTAACTTATTCTGTTAGGCCCCAGAGGGCATAACTAGAAGTAATGGTTGAAATTTGCAGAATTACATTTTGGCTCAAAATTAAGTAAGAACAATGCTTTAAAACAATGCTTTAAAAAGTTTATTTCAGGAGGTCTTTGTGGCTCTGAAGTGATGCTCCTACCACCCCTAGTATGAGAAGTATTTGGCTGGAAGCTTGATGACAACTTATCAGTAATGTAGATATTTCAGATATGGTTTGGACTAGCTGACCGATCAGCTGCTATGATCTTAGCAAGGCAACCAATAACAGCTATGGTAATATTTTATTGGTCACTATATCTAAAAAGGTACAGAGTTTAGCTTTGTATCCAAGAAATGGAAAAAAAAACTTACTAGACCTTCCTGTACATATGGCCAGGAGTTATGAATAGGGTGACAAATAGAATTAAATTTGGGAGAGGGAGAAAGATAAGACCATAAAGCCATAGAATATAAAAACTAGAAATGGTCTTAGAGAAATCATCAATTGAATAGAATTTCCAAGGTGGAAATTGATCTTAAGCAATAGACTAATCCCCTGTTCAACAGCAGTGTCAAACTCAATTAGATACAATGGCCAATAAATCAATCAAATCTATGTACCACTGTATTTTTATTTTTTTAACTATTTTCTAATTATATGTTAATTGGATTCACATGGTTCTTGGGAGTGTTATTGTGCTGCTGGACAACATGATGTAGATAGAGAAATATTTTTAAAACACTCAAATAACTGAAAAAGATACATCTATGAACTCACCCTCACACACATATATAATATAATATATGCATATAGGAGAGAGAGGTGTGTTTAGAAATGCTTACATATTCAGAGAGCAAAGCCGAAGTAGATCATTAGGAGATAGAAGTTCTGAGCTATCCTGGTTATTGAAATGTGAAAATCCATGCAAAAATTATTGATTTTAGAGCTGGGAAAGACCTTGGAGGTAAATTTTGAAAAGAGCTTTAAATGAAGAGGACTTATGTGGAAGAGCAGGGAATGAGGATAAGGACAGTTTTACAAATTGGGTACCGAATGACATTTACTAATAAAAAAAAAAACAGCACAAGTATAATGAAGGACAGAAAGATTCCCCAGTCTAAAGCAGAGAACACAGTCTAATGAAGGCAGGAAATAAAAAATGTCAAGGGAAGGTCAAACTCAAGCAAAGCTGGTGGAAGAGATCAAGAGCAACCTAGTAGCTCTGAGAAGGTGATGTGGTCACATTAAAGTACAGAAAAGATTGCAATTTATATCAGGAGTGGGGTTCAAGGGGCATTTGTTCAAGTCATGTCTTTGACAAGTTATTTAAACTGTTAGTACCCTCTAACTCTATAAGATTATAAGTGACAGAGAAGGTGCCAACAGGGCATTGTTGAGGGAGTTTCTTCATCTGGGAGTTCTTTATGCCAATGAAATCACAGGTCTAGTCCATATCTCCAATATATGAACAATTTGAGTACTTAAATGTGGTAATTAAAAATTCTACACTCAAAATATGTTTAAAATATTCAATATAAAAAGACTGATTTCTTATAACCTGGATTTGAAGAAAGAAAAAAGTTCTGAAAGAGGATAAGAATCAGAAAATACAGACAGTCTATTTATTTGAAAGGGAAAGTGGGAGAGTAAGCAAGGCAGTTACTAGTTATCAAGGATAGAACAAAAAGCAGGAGAAAAAGGAGGAGGAGGAGGAAGAGAAAGGAAGAAGTAAAGGAAGAGGAGGAGAAGAGAAGGAGAAGAAAAAAAAGCATTTATATAGTTCTTTAATGTTTACAAAGGACTTTAAAAATATTATCTTGTTGTATTCTTGCAACCCTGTGAAGGCAGGTACTGTTTTTATTTCCATTTTACAGACAAGGAAATTGATATAGAAAAAGTTAGATGACTTGATCAGGGTGACATAGCAGGTAAGTAGCTGAGTCCAGCTTTGAGCCCAGGTCTTGGTGCTTCTCTGTCTAGGGCTCTATTATAAACTAGCTGCCTCAAGTAGAAGATAAATAGAAAATAAAGTCCTTGAGGGCAACAAGTGCTGAAGGGTGTTTTGTCTCCATGTTCCCTGATCATAAACCACTCGATAAATGCCTATTGTTTGAAACAAGATTTAACAAAAGTCCTGAGTGTCTGACATAACAGTTTACTTTAGGGTTTTTTTTTATTGGATTTCAGGAAGCAGCATGGATATTTGTGTTCAGAATGAAAAAAAAAAAAGCTGCTTCAAAAGGGAGCTCCTTAGTATTGCTGTAAGTTAAAATCAATGTCTCAACTCTAATAAGGCCAAGGAGTTAATTAAGAGCTTTCCATTCCTGGAATGGGGAAAGAGCACCCCTAAGACTGATGTCACAAATGGGAGAGAGAATAAGTTTTCAATCTGACACTTGTAGGACAATAATAAGAACAGAGAGAGCTATCAAGTTCAGCTCAAGAAAGGGCACTCATGTCATGCTTACACATATATATATATATATATGTATATATATATATATATTCCTTCATCAGTCTTGCTCCAGAAACATCTATGTTCTTAGGCTCTCTTCTAGAAAATATAATTCAATAAGTTATGATTTAATAGAGTTATTATTCTTGTAGAGAAAGACATAGTAACTGAATTTGGGACTTTATCTGTTCTTAACTATTTCAATCTGGCAAGATCTAAAGCTAAAATTCTGTAGCTGTGGCATATCTACATCTCGATTTTAGAGAGAACAGTACTGATTTCAAGGGGAAAAAAGTGGACAATTAGTGAGGTTTGGCAAAAGGAATATTCTTTGTCAGATCACATGACCCAAATGTAAGATTCCTGTGTTCTTAATTCACAGGAAAGCAATATGATATAGTGGGTAAAGAGTATACTGTCCACAGGATCAGAAAGACCTACCCAAGAACAATCTCTGAAACATAATGGCTCCATGATTCTGGGAATTTAACCTTTTAGTGCCTCCAGGTAACTCTTCTTTAAGACTATTAGTGGTAGAGAAGGTTCAGATGTATATTGGTAAAGAGAGTTTCTTCATTGATCCTATCCTGTTCCATCCCATCCTTAACTGAAGGTACCACCTTCTACCTAGTGGTAGGAATTACAAATATATTGTCAAGTAAAATATTACCACCCAAGAAAGAAATCTTATAAATTCAACATGCTCAATCGACTGAGGAAATAGCACAGTAGCATAGCATCCTACCAAGGCAAGGGAAGATTTCAATCCTCTGCAACAGCTTTCCATTCCTACATTCAGGTGGCTGCAGTGGCATTTTAGTCATTGCTAAGGTCTCTGATATGACACTATCTGATCATGTTTTTATAATTATCTAAAACCCAGTGACATTGCCCCTTGTGATCTATGTCTATTGTCAGTTCAGAGATGTGAGTTATAAAAGGAAAAATTTTCAGGATGAGGTCATTTTTGCCCTTTTGTGGGGGTTGTTTGTTTTTCTGTCTCTAAATATCCTGTGTTCTGGTGAGCTATTGGACTTTCAGCTTCTTCATTAAGATTTCATGCTGTTACAAGTGAATACCTAACAAGCAGGTTTTTTAGACACCAAATGTAAAAGCTGAGTTCACTCAATCTATTTTTATCTTCTGGAAATAACCAGGCTTCATATTTTAAGCTATCTCAATAATTCCAATGCAGAGTAGACTAATGAACATTACTAGGGAGAATTCTCAATTCAATTACTTCACAATTAATGAAAAAACAAATCTGTACTAACCCAAACAAGTGGCACCCAAGATATAGTATAACCCTGCTTCCACGTGACACCAAGCTACACTGAGAGGAATATAAACCACTGAGGAAGACTTAATAATTCCTAGTATTTTTCTAAATAATTCCTAAAACACCTAACATTTACATTCCAAAACCTCTAAGTTAATAGCAATAAGGAAAGAAATAAGCAGTTATTAAGTATACACTATGTGCTACTATGTGACCATACGTGCTAAGTGCTAGACCCTCCTTATTCTCATTTTACAATTATTGTAACTGAGGCAAATAGAAATTAAGCTGTGTCACACAGCTACTAAATGTCTCAGGCTAAGTTTAAACTCAGGTCTCCCTGAATCCAGGCTCAGCACTCTATACATTGCTTCAAAGAGAAAAGTTCTCCAGATAGATACCTCAGAACATTCTGAGTATTCCCTGTATTCCTTTCAGACAGAACTTCTGAAAAATTAAACAATAAATCTTTATTAGGGTTGAAATATACTAGTCTAATTCCCTAACCAAACCAAGAATCCTCTCTGAGACTTCCCTCTACTTAAACAACTTCATTGCCGGAAAACTCACTATATTATCAAGCATGGCCTCCAAAAGAAAAGACTTCCTCACAAGATGAAACTATTGTGAGCATATTCCTCAGATATCATGGCATCTTCCTGGGTCATTCTTCCTTACAAAGCAATAGACACCAGAGAACTAAGGAATAGGAAATGGTTTTATTCAGAGTCAAAGTAGCAATAATAGGCACTTCTTCAGGTCATCTCTCAGTGGAAGATGGATTATGTGACTTCCATTAATGTCCACCATGTCTATGACAGAGCAAGAGATTATAAAAGCAAAGAAGTTATTTGAGGTATTTATGGGTTTTTCTCTGTCAATGTTTTAGGCTTCAATATGATCCAATAAAATTTTCTCCATTAGAAAATATTTCATGAGAACAGGAATTGTTTTTCTTTTGTCTTTGTATCTTGAGTACATATTGCAATGATTATCTAGCACATAGAATATAGTTAACAAATGCTTGTTGAAGTGATCCATAAAAGGAGAGACTTTGAAATAAAGGGCTTCCTTTCTTTGGGGTAAACTTATTTTTTACATTTGAATAGTATTTTATTTTTCCAAATATATGTAAAGATAGTTTTCAACATTCATTTTTGGAAAACTTCATGTTCTAAATTTTTCTCTCTCCCTCCCTCCCTCCCTTACCTCCCCCACCCCCAAGACAGCAAGCAATTGGATATAGGTTAAATATATACAACACTTTTAAACATATTTTTATTTTATTTTAAAATTGGCTAAGAGCTAGCTTCTTTGCCCTAAGGACTACTCCCAGATTTAGAAAGTCCTTGAGAAGGGGGCACAGCAAATATACTTCGTTGAGTCACAATAGACCCCAATTATCTCTGGGAGAATACAAACCACATAAATGTACACAGTACCCTGATAGATACTCCAAATGAGTTAGATATCTCCAGAGTTTCACAGACCATGTCACTGTTCAAGGTAGGAAAATTCCTTCCCACTTCTGTTCCAGCCTTCATCCTATGCTGGTTATATACAAATAACTTAGATTTATCCTGAATTCAAATATGGGTTTAAGAATTCTTGAAGACTTAAGTTCCTGGATATAAAGATAAAAGTCAAGACCATTTTGTGAAGTCTGACAATACTTAGCCTGTAAAATCCTTGAATACATAGCATGAGTTATACTATATGATTCACCTATTTCCCATCTCCATGTCTTTGCATTAATTGGTTCCCATGGCTGAATGCATTCCCTCCTCATCTCTGCTTCTTAGGATCTCTAGTTTATTTTCAGGCTCAACTCAAGCATCACCTTTTACATAAAACCTTCCCTGTTTCCCCCCAACTCTCTATTCTAACTCATTTACCTATGTTGTCTCTACTGAATAGACCATGACAATCTTAAAAACACAAATATTTTATATATGTGATTGTATTCCCAATTCCTAGCAGATAGCTGGTGCTTGATAAATGCTTCTTGATTGGCTAATGCCTTGATATAATTTTGTATTCCCTCACAGAGCTTAGCCTGGTACTGGATACTGAATAAGTATTACTGAATACTTGAATAAAAGTACCAGGCTACTAGAAAAGTCTGGAAGCATGCCAGAGGCCCACTAGAGTCCAAGGGGAAAGCATAATGGTATTAGAGTTGAATAGCAAAATGCCTGATCCCCAGTGATGGTTTATAGCTAAAGGTACCAGTGTCCATCCCCAAATCCCAAAGCCCTTTCAACTAAGCTGGAATTAAGATGCTCAAACAAAACAAACCAATGAAGCTGAAAATATATAATTACTCACATATATAACAGTCACTTCCACACATATATTCACACACACCAAAAACCAACAATAAAAAACAAACAAAAAAAAGAACAATTACTTAAATTTCTTCAGTGTTCTTTATATAGTAGCCCTCCCAAAGCATAACAATCTCCTATTGCCTTTGTAATCTGATTTGAACATAGAAAATTATGAATTCCTGTTATCATACATTGCATGAGAAGGAAAAATAGACTCACTGAACAATCCTTAAACTGGAATTAGTGCCAGCTTTCTAAGTGGATTCAGATATGTTAAATGAAAAAGCATATACAACAAAAAAAGTTACATCTGGATGATCACCTCTTCCTTCTTTCTTGAATATGCATATTTGATCCTTTGGAGAATATTTCTATTTGGTGGGGGAAGAAGAGAGGGAAATGAATAAGGGCTCAAGATTCTTTAGGGAAAAATGAGAAATAGGCATATACTGATTTTCCCTATATTTATTTTTAGTGCAAGCAACTCAAGCAATAATTGTTCAGTGCCCACTGTGCTGAGTACTAACCAATGTGCTGAAAAGAGATTGAGTTAAAAATCAATGTACAAAAGAAATAGAATATAGTTCATAGGCCTTCACTGAGTAAACAGAATATATAGATAGATACATATACACATATATGCCCAGATAAAAAAGATTTCAAGGAATTTACAAAGCAAAATGCTATCAATGATGAATGAATGAATAAATAACTTTGCATAATATAAGGGTTACAGGTATAGTGGATAGAAGACAAGGCTTGGAATAAGGCATATTTGGATTCAAGTATTATCTTTGACACAAACTGGCTGTGTAACCATGAAAAAGTCAATTATTTTCCCAGTACCTCTAGCAATTCTCTAAAATTTTAATTCATAGATGATTTGTCTATTTGAATCAGTAGAAGGAGTTTCCACACTGATAGTTCTCACACCATGAAATCAGAGGTCCAGACAAAAATAAGAACAATAATAATTTTTTTAATTTTTTAAACCACTAGCTACCATTAAAACAGTATCGTGTTCTGTAAAGAGAACTTGTCTTAGAATCAGAAAAACTGAGTTTTGGTTCTGATTCTGACATTATGAACTATGGGGCCCTAATCAAATAATTTCCCCTCTTTGTTAGATTTCTTAGCAGTAAAATATGTCTATTTCCTACCTCTAAGATCTGATGCGAAGAACATTCTTAAAATGCAATGTAAATGTGAATTGATATTTTTCAAATACTTACAAGAAACATAAACAAGGCTTGGGAAAATGCTAAATCTGAAAATCACTATATGTTATATAATCTTTAATTTTATGCCTATGGTTTCTATTATCTAGTATATTTCTATTTAGTATTCCTTGGGTTTAAGATGGGGAAAAGTGTCACCTTTGAGTCCAAGGTCTTTTAAAAATATAAATTCTATTTTTATCTTAATGAGTAGAAGAGTTGTGTGTGGGTATGTTTGTATATGAGTATTATAACCTAGATGTATCAAGTACTTAAAGGTGATCCCAGGTTTAAATGCCATGTGAAATATATTGAAGGATATGACACCTTGACAGTTGTCAAGGTAGTGGCACTTTTCACTACTTTTATGAAGTTGAGCAAGTCACTTAATCTCTCTGGGTCTCCATTTCCTCCTATGTTAAAAAGGGGAATGAGAAGAAAGATTAGGTGACTGATAAGGTATCTTCTAGCTCAAGATCTAGGATGAATTGTTCTTGATCTCATGGAGTTTATCATTTAGCTGTGGAGGGAATACACATATATATGAAACCCTGAAATAGTTCTTATTGAGTTCAGTGGTAATTTCCCCAGAGTTTTTTAAGTGTTTCTATAATTTATTGTTATTGTTGCTTGTTTATTTTTATTTTTTTATTTTAGTCAAAATTGTGATAAGAACATTTCTAGCAAATAGATATTGATGTCAATGGAGATAGAGATAAATATCCCTAGTTTCTCTTATGTGCCCTAAGAGTATCTTAGCATCAATTGGACATTGTCTATTGGAAATTGTCAACTATATGTTCCATAGGTATCTTAAATACAATATGTACAAAATACAACTCACTATCTTTCCTCTCAAATCCACCCTTTTTTCCAACCCTTCCAAATTTGGTCAAATGTACCAACATCTTTATGAACCCCAAGGTTAATAATTTCAATGACATCCTCAGCTGTTCACTCTCACTCATCCTGCATATTCAATCAGTTGCTAATCTTGCTCTTTCTTTCACTACAATATCACTTACATCTGTTCCATTTTACTTTCACAGCTATTCCTCTACTTCCAGCCCTCTTCACTTTTCAACTATATTATTTTGAAAAGATCTCCTAATTGGTCCTCCTACCTTAAATCTCTACTTACTTTGGTCCATCCTACACAATGCTGACAAAATGATTTTTGCTCAAGTGTAGCCCTGGTAGTTCTCTATTATTTCTAGGACTTTATATACAATATACTCCAGCATTTTGGGCCCTTTTCAATCTGCCTTCAACATTCCTTTCAAATCACATATATGATATCTCTTCAAGTACTCTGTAGTACAGCCAAAATGTCCTCTTTGTTATTACTTATATTCCATATTCCACTTTCCATTCCTGTACCTTTGCCCTGATTGTTTCCCACACGTGGAACTTATTTTCTTCACTTCCACTTCTTGGAATACTTTATTTCCTTTAAGACTCAGCTCAAGTACCTCTTTCTACATGAGGCTTTTTCTAATCCACCTCAATGTTAGTGTCTTCCCATAAAATGATATGTTTATGTGTTTATTTCATATAGAGCAATGTAGCATAATGAATGAAAAGCCAACCTTGAAAACAAGAAGGCTACGATTCATCTTCTCTCTCTGACACATACTGATTGTGTGCTCCTGGGCAAATCACCTTTTGATACTCTCTAGGAAGCTCTCTAGGACTATCACTTACATAGGAGACACCAAACATTGAGAGAAGGAGTCTATTCCTTTTCATTATATTTTGCATATAGTAATATCCAATGATGATGATTGATGGTGGCGGTGATGGTGTTGATGATGATAGCTGGTATTAATATGGAACTTTATGGTTTGCAATGTGCTTTACAAATATTATCTCATTTTATCCTTATAAGAATTTGTTAGCATTATCTCCATTTTACATATGAGAAAAATAAAGCAGACTGTATGCAAGTAAGGCTGGATTTTAACCCATATCTTCCTGACCTCAGATCTACTTTTCTATCCACTTTGCCATATAGATGCCTGTATATATCACATCTTCTAATAAAATAAAAGATCCTTATAGTCAGAAGCCAATTCATTTTTTGTCTTCACATTGCCTGTGTCATGCATAATATTTGGAATATAAAAGGGGCTTCAAAAATGCTTGTTAGTTGATTGATTCTCCATGAACTCTCTTCTCTTTTACTTGTTTGAGAAAGAGATGATATTTCTATTACTGAAGTTAATTTCTCCACTTGTGCCCAAAATCCCCTTCTTTAACTGCTTTTGGAGAGTTTGCACCTATGTTCATTCCTTTTCTCCATCTCATTTTAAAAATTAAACTGCCTTATATTGCTTTAAAAATCTTTTAAAAGCCTTTTCTGGACTGTACTATCTCTTTATGCTATCATTTTGACTTTCTTTCACTGGCATATTCCTAGAAACATCACACCCTCTACTTACACTTTGTTACCACTAATTCGTTCCTCACCCTCCTGAAATGTGTTTTCTCACTCCATAAATCTACTGTCTTTTTCCATAAATGTCATTAATGATCTCTTAACTGTTGAATCATGGGGGTTTTTTGTTTTTTTGTTTTGTTTTGTTTTGTTTTTTGTTTTTTACCAGCCCTTATTCTCCTTGACTTTTCTGCAGTCTTTGTTGAACTTCCTCTGTACTCACACTTGCTTTGTTTCCATTACATTGTTCTGTCAGGTTCTACTTCTATCTGCCTGACCACTCATCATATTCCTTTTCTGAGTCATCATCATTTCTCATTTTCTCTACATATCTTCCCTCTCTTGTGGATTCAATTGCTATTTTTGTGAAAATGTTCCCAATCTTCATGTTCAGTCCTAATCTCTATCCTCAATTCCAGTTCTATATTGCTGTCTACTGGATTATATCCACTTGAATATCCTAGCAATATTTCAAGTTCTGTATATAAAAATGAAACTTACCACCTTTTCTTCTGCAATTGCCTTTCAAAACTTCCCTATTCCTGTTAAATGCACCCCCTGTCCTGTCCATCCCTTAGGATTATAATTTTGAAAGAAACTTAGAAATTTCCCTTATCTTATCTATCCAATTGGTTGTCAAATCATACTAATGATATCTTCACCTCTTCTGTATAAGTACTTATCTTTCCATTCACATAGCCATAATTTAGTTTAGATCCTTAATAGTTTTTTTTTTCTGTTTTCCATGTTTTTAGATCATCTTTTCTCCATTTCATCTTCTGCATAATTAACACTATAATTTTCCTATGGCATGGTCATCACAACTTTACATTCCTGGTCTGAAGATTTTGATATCATTCTTTTGCTTTTAGGATTAAAAAAAAAAGCATTCACCATGGCATTTAATGATTTTCATAAGCTGTTACTAATATGTGTTTTTTCTGAACTGATTCCAAATTTGTATCTCTTTCACAAACTTGTCAGTTTTAGCCATACTTTTAATTCTTTCTAAACTTAACATTTCATCTTCCATTTCTTTGCATTCATACAAGCTATCCCTCATGCCTAGAAGTAATTCTCTATCTCTATCTCTCAAAATTCTTTTTCCTTTCATTCTCAGCTGAGGTGTTACTTAGTGCATTAAGCCTTCTCTTCTAAATTTCCCAATTGTGCATATTCTCTCCCTCTCAAAATAAGCTTATATTTACTTATATGTAAATTCTCCCAGCAGAAAGACTTCTCAAAGTCTTACTGATGTGTTTGTGTGTTCGTAGCCATAGTTCCTATCACAACATATAAGAGGTACCTTATAAGCATCTCTTCATGTGGACTGTAACATAAAGTGTACATCTTCACTGATCTCTTCTATTACTTATGAAGCATCTGTATTTACCACATAACCTTATCTAGATAAAAGGTGACCTGTAGCTCATAACACAAATAGCCATTTTCCTACAGTACATAAGAAGGGGTTCATTTGTCTCAGAGACTCTCTGCAAGTAAGTTTTAATGTTTAGCTACTCAGTCAGCTAATAATACAGGGGAGAGACTGCCTCTTTCAGTATAATCTAAAGCACCTTGGAAATTGCTTCTGAAAATATTCTATTAGACATTGAATCCACAAGTGCTCAGCCAGACTTGCTGGATAGCTTGAATTTTCCACTGAGATGCAGAATTAGTCTGAAGTGTGAGCCACCATTGGCCCAAAGGAATATCTAATTTAGTGGTGTTGGTGCATTGCAGGGAATATTTGCATCTTATTATGTTATAGGGTGTGCATGAAATAGTAATAGGACCCAGCCCATGATGTGTTCCCTCTGTTAGAGAAAGGGGGAGGAGCAGTAATATTTTCAATAGCAAAGGTCTCTGATCAGCCTCACCTGGCTCCTAAATATAATTTGATTCATTTAGAATGACAATGAGAAAAGGGACTGCAAAGCATGGAGTGAATAAACCAGGATGAAATATCAGTTCTTTGGGGAAAGGTCCCCTTGCCCACATGTATATTCAATCTTTCTTACTTCAAGAAAACATAGAAGCTTTTCACTTTGTTTTGCTTGTCCATCAATGACTGTGGCACAGAGCCAAGAGGATGGTAATTGTCCTATTGGAAGCTGACCTAGATTGTTCCTTTTAAAAAGAATCTTATTCAAAGTAGCCACAATTCAAGTAAAGAAATATATACACATACACACACACATACACATACATACACATGAACAAGTATATTAGAAAAAACACAATAAGGATTGGGCTCTAGAGATTGCTGTATCTGGGGAAGAGCTTCACCAAGAAACCTACCAACCAATGAACATTTCTGAAGCTGTTGTGTCAGCCCCAGATCTGGTTTCCATGGCAATAAGTAGGGAACTGAGATCTGCTTACTACCTACCCTGAGGAGAAGGGTCAGAAATCAGTAAAAATGCTTATCTGAACTAGACTCGAAATTTTCAAAGCCTATCACACCTATCACCAATAGTATTTATTTTTCTTTTTTTAAGAATGTGGCTGGGTTTTTCTCTGCATTGAAAAAAGTGGGGGGCATATGAAAAATACTCTAAAAGTTTGAAAATGACATACTACACTCCAAAACAGAAATAAGACTTAATAAGACTTCACTGTCTTTATTACATCTCTGAACCGTCTGGCCAGCCATACCAGACAATGTCACCATGACTGGGTTTTGAAAACAATCTACTTAAATATCCTTCCCCCACCCCACCAATATTTCCCCATATAGCTGTTAAATATTACAGCCAGGATGGCTTAAGGATAAGAGGAGGACAGGAAAAAAAGGAGAGAGAATGAGAAACAAAAGCAGAAAGCCATAAAAGAACAAAGTATAACAGCACCATTCACTGTTCCCAAGATGAATCCTTGCTTGAGAGATATCATCCTGGCAGGCAAAAGCTCCCCAGGGACTTCCAAAGCTGATAAACAAGCAATTTAAGTTGACCCATAAACTTGAACCTCTGGTTTTGGGGGGGAACATCTGACAAGCTCATCTAGAACTGATTGATACCATTGGGCTTGAATAGTGGAGCCCCATATGTCTGTGGTTCACTCCTAGAATAGGTCCTACTACTTCTCTTTGCACTTCTTTCCCAACATAGATTTTTAGCAGCATTATTTGTGGTCCTTAAAATTCCTCACCATCCTCAACTTATTCTGGACTTGGGAATTCTTGAAGAGAGAGAGAGAAAGAAAGAGGGGGGGAAGGGAGGGAGGGAGGGAGGGAGGGAGGGAGAGAGAGAAGAAGAGAGAGGAAGGGAGGGAGAGAGAAGGAGAGAGGGAGAGGGAGAAAGTGCAGAATGCCATATTTCCCACATACCTATATTCATCATCTTCTCATAACTATTGTTATTTTTATTCTTTGGGTATAATTTTTAAAAAATCTGAGTTGACCAATGAGTTACACATTAATTTATATTATTCTCTTTTAGACAATGCCTTCTTTTTCTCTTCATTAAAAATATTTCTTCTTGTATTCCTGATAATTTCATTTTTGAGGATGTCCTATGTAAGTTAACATCTCCCATAGAAGTTTAGGCTGATAAACCTAGCATGTATTCTGCCAAAATCTGCATGGCAGAATATATCTGTCTGTCTTTCCTCTTGTCTGTCACAGAATTTAAGAATTAGTGTTCTCTTCCTCTTGAGGTTCTTATTTATATTTGGGGAAGCTCCTCCTTGCTGGTTAGTCAGGAAGATTCAGTAATGAACCTTCAGTCACTCTCTATCTACACTTGCTCCTTTGTATCTTCCTACAAACATGTTTAAGGCTCCTCAAAAAAGCTTTTCCTAGATACTTCTGGTCTAAGCAATTATCTTTATGTATCTTTCCTCTCCTTCATTGTTAATTTTAGGAAAGTTGTTTATACATAATATCTACTTCCTTGCCATCTACTCTATTCTGAATGCTTGGCAACTTGTTTTTTATCTCTACAACTCTATATTACTTTCTCAAAGATCATCTATAGTCTTCTAATTTCTAAATCCATTTGTGTTCTTATTTTGCTTGACTTCTATATTGCTTTGGACATAATTCAGATATTCATTCTTCTCCCCTCCCTGCATCTTGGTTTTAATGATAATTCTGGAGTTCCCATCTGTTTCCTGGCCTCTCAGTTGGGATGTTTCAATAAAACTTGTCTTTGGCTTCTTCTCCTCTCTTTTACATTCTCTGTTTAGGCAATAGCGCTTATTTGTACTGCTTCATTTACCTCTTTTATTCAGACAGTTCTAAAACTAATTACCTCCGGCCCTAACCTCTCTTTACCAGTTCAGATTCAAATCAACTGTCTGCAGAAAACATCTATGTGACAACTCTATCCCAGACCTCAAAATGAACAATACATCACATGTCTTTCTAAAACTGCTATCCTTCCTCACTTCTCACTTTATGTCTGTGAGTCTATCATTTGCCTATGCTCTCATATTCATGTCTTTGGGGTTACCTTTTATGCTTCCTTCTCACCATTCATACCAACTTCTAATGATTTTACCTACATGATTTATCTGATATCCATTCCTCCCTATACATTTCCCCTATGAACACCCCATCAAAATCATCATTACTGTAAGCTTTACAATATTGAAATGATTTCCTAATAGGTCTTCCTATTCTTCTTTTTCTCCCCTATTTCCAAGCAATTTTTATTTTGTGACTAGAAGAATAATTTTTCTTCTGCACATATCAAGTCACATTACTATTCTAATTTTAGTGATTCCCTACTGAATAAAGTAAAAAATCATTTTTCAAATAATGCATGGTAATACCAAAACTACAAAAATGTCCAATCTTTTCTTCATCAATATCATGGCTTTAGTCCCTTATTAGTCCTCCTAATGCTGAAGGCCACCTGTGCAATCCTCTTCTTTAAAAAAGAAATATGCTGCCCAGAAAATCGCCTTTCTCTTGATGATATATTTGATTACTGAATTCTCAAACTTGGGACTAGATTCTGGGGTTATATTACCTAGGAAATTCACCTTCTCTGGATAGAAGAGAAAAGTCTAAGACTCTTGAACTTTGTCCATAAGGTACCCTCAGCATCTCCCCTTTCCACAGCTATCCCATAGTTGCGAAATTAAACCACTGACTTTTGAAGGCTAGGTCCAAGAACCTAATAGCATCCAAGAATTATCCTATCAGACCAAATGGATGAATACCTGTAACAACTGGGTTTCTGCACCAAAACCTCAATAAATGGCTTTTGGGAATAAGAGTGTGGAAATTATTACATACATTTTATGATATGTCTTTGTCCAAAAATACTCACTAGGAGCTCCAGAGGAGGGAAATACCATCCCAAATTAAGAACCCAAGGGTACTATGTGCTCTCAGGATCTATAATTTCCATTTTGTATACCAATACAAAATGATGACATCACTTGAGATAGTCCATCCCACTAAAATAGAAGTCAAATGGTTGCTATTGGAACTTTTCTGATCAACACTCTATATTTTCCACCATTAGAGTCATCTTTTTCCAGCATCTTCCCCTTCCATCCTCTCATTCATACTTAGGCTACTCCAAAATCCATCTGTGATGGCCAGGGGGTAAAAAGACTTTCAATAACCAGAGTTATTCCTTCTTTGCTTTTCCCCATCACTGGTTTATTTGAATCCCCACATAGCTTAGATAAAATTGGGAGTTAACAACTCCTTTCTTTCTTATAAGATGGAAGATTACCCTGCATTGCCATCTGCCCTGGCACTGCATTTTATTATATTTCTAAAATTATCCCCAGCTCTGCTTCTAGTTTCTACAATCTCCCAGTACTGTTCTGTGACTACCTTATTGAACCTCAGGACCTTTATTCACCTCACCCTCAGCACTTCTGGGTTTTTCTATATGCCTCAAAACTGTTTTATGAAAATATTAAAAATTATTTTATTCACTGTTTCACCCAGTTAAAGTATAAGCTCCTTACAACCAGAGGCTGGCTCACTTTTTCTATTTGTATCCCTAGAACATAACAGCACACAGCAATAAATAATTTTATTCATTCATTCATATACTGCCCTAAAAGTAAACACTTGCAGTCACTAGCGAATCAAACCTGGGTGCCTTTGAGTGCATTGTTCTATAGTCCTAAGTTTGTATGATCCTCAGGGGAGCTGGAAATGTTGGTGGCAGCAGTCTACTCAATACAATAATGCCCTACTCTTGATCATTTTTCCCATGCTTTGAACAAAAAAGCATACCTGGGATGCCCAAGTCTTAGACAGTCCCCAAATTCATAATCTTTTTCTGAAGGTCCAATGTGTGATAAAGCAGGCTGGCTAATATATGTTAATATAAATGATAAACATGAGATGCTTAAATGGCTTAATCGATAGAATGCTGGGCCTGAAGGTGAATTTAAAACCATATGCAGACATTTACTAGTTATGCAACATTATTTGCTAGTTATATAACCTTGGGCAAATACTTCAACAGCTGTCTGCCTCAGTTTCTATAAAAATGAGGATAATAAGTGCATCTATCTCCAAGGTTTATTATAGGGATTAAATGAGATAATATTTATAAAGCACTTAGCACAGTACTTGGCACACAGTGGGTGTTATATAAATGCTAGCTATTTATGATAATGATAATGATTACATGCAAATGAAAAGAATTGTGAGAAGCTATTTCATCATAACCTCAAGAGAATAAGTTGATTCATCAGATGCCAAACTTATTATCAATTGTCACATTTCTTGCTCCTATCAGTATGGCTAAACAAGGAAATAATTGCTAAGGATCAAGGATGCAGCTGTCACTGACCTTGTAGGACAGGTTTATCACAGAAAATTTACCTTTGGGATTTCAATCAAGCCCTCAATCATCTGACCAATGAAGATAAAACATACAAGATAACCAAGGAAAGAGGAAAAAAATAATCACAAGTTACTTCTCTCTCATGAACTGGTTTAAAAGAGGCACATATAATGGAGCAGCTAGGTGGCACAGTGGATAGAGCACCAGCCCCGAAGTCAGGAAGATCTGAGTTCACATCTGGCCTCAGACACTTAACATTCCCTAGCTGTGTGACCTTGTGCAAGTCACTTAACCCCAACTGCCAAAGCAAAAAAAAAAAAGGCACATATAAGAACATACACATACACACACACATATGCAGGAAAGGAAAAGTCTCATGGGATTTTTATATCTCCATGGCTCCCAGTTCTGTGGCCTTATTTCATGATTAGCATACTGAAATTCTCCCTGTGGCTCATTTTATAG
This sequence comes from Myrmecobius fasciatus, assembly GCA_023553655.1. NCBI lineage: Eukaryota > Metazoa > Chordata > Mammalia > Dasyuromorphia > Myrmecobiidae > Myrmecobius > Myrmecobius fasciatus. The sequence goes on along the minus strand of JAJPUD010005128.1, from coordinate 146,339 downwards.
TCAGTTAATTTCCTAATACCATAGGACCCCTGAGTTTCAGATTAAACTGCTTTTCCTATTGTTCTACTATGCATTAAATAATCAATTTTGTGATCATTAGAACTTCATAAATATAGGCTCATACAACTGGAAATATGGCACAATAATTAATTATTATAAACCTCTAACTCAGAGTCTTAAAAGAAAGCAATTATGTGCCCAGGATAGAATAATTATAACAGAATTCATAAGATAAGAAATCAGAATATCTATTTAAAAGTTAAAAACCTTCATGGATTAATGCAAGAAAATTTTATTATTTGGAGCTCAAATTCAGCATCCCCAGCTTATTGTAGGCTTTTCCTTTGGGTCAGCACAAACAAGGTAGAATATTTGTGACTTAGGATCCAGATATAGGCATCCCCTATAATAGTGACCCTATTCAAAGAACACAACTCAAAAGAGAAAGCAGACATTGATTCCCAGTCTCATATATAAAAGGGAGAGGACTGAAGGAGAAGGGATACAGAAACCCTGGGTGGTCAGAATACATCTCTGATAATCAGCTTCACAGACTAGAAAGGAACAGAGCATCAGAGTTGAGGAAAATGTGACTAGAAACCCAGCTGAGGCCAATCCTCTCCTTCACCAGGAGGTTACTCAGTGCAGGCACTGTAATTTGACCAACTCCAAAATGGGTCAATACAAGGATTTCATGTTCCTGAAATCCCAGTTACCATAAAAGTTGAGGCTGGTAAATCTCTTCATCTTGGGAATTCTGAGGTGTAGCAGGTGAAATGAATAAAAAGTCCACTAAATTCAGCACTGACAAAGTGAGCCCCCAGGAACAGGTAGTCATCAAACAGCCTAAGTTGAACAAAACTTGCCTGAATTGTAAATAAAATATGTCAAAACAGCAAAGAGGACAAAATGAAGACTGAAAATATCTGAGATATGGTCATTTAGATACCACTAGTAATTTTAGAGAGAGTAAACTGAATGATAAAATCAGAAGTCAGTTAATAGAAACTTAAGAAGATGGAGGCAAAGTCAAGATGATGAAGTAAAGGCAAAAACTTCCTGCTCTCTCCGCCAAATCCCTCCAAATTCCTTTTATGACTCTAACCTAATTTTAGAGCATCAGAACACACAAAAAGATGGAGTATAACATTTTCCAGCCAAAGACAACTTAGAAGATCAGGAGGAAAGGGAGTCCAATAAGCTTGGAGCAGCCTAGCCTCAGTCTGAGCCTTAGACCTGGTGCTAGCAAAGCAGGAATGGAGCTTCAGAATCAATGGCAATACTGGAAGTTACCAGACTTCTCAGTTCAGAGAAACCAAGATGATTTGAAAGATCAGCAGGAGCATATAAACAGACAATTTTCAGGGGATGAAATTAAAACTATTTCTAGTCATATGAAAAGGTGCTCCAAATCACTATTGATCAGAGAAATGCAAATTAAGACAACCCTGAGGTACCACTACACATTTGTCAGATTGGCTAAAATGACAGGAAAAGATAATGATGAATGTTGGATGGGATGTGGGAAAACTGGGACACTGATACATTGTTGGTGGAACTGTGAACGGATCCAACCATTCTGGAGAGCAATTTGGAACTATGCTCAAAAAGTTATCAAACTGTGCATACCCTTTGACCCAGCAGTGTTTCTATTTGGCTTATATCCCAAAGAGATCTTAAAGGAAGGAAAGGGACCCACATGTGCAAAAATGTTTGTAGCAACCCTTTTTGTAGAGGCTAGAAACTAGAAACTGAGTGGATGCCCATCAAGTGGAGAATAACTGAATAAATTATGGTATATGAATGTCACGGAATATTATTGTTCTGTAAGAAATGACCAGCAGGATGATTTCAGAAATGCCTAGAGAAGCTTGCATGAACTGATGCTGAGTGAAATGAGCAGAACCAGGAGATTATTATACAGGGTAACAACAAGACTATATGATAATCAATTCTGATGGCTCTCTTCAACAATGAAATGTTTCAAACCAGTTCCAGTTGTTCAGCAAAGAAGGCCATATACACCCAGAGAGAGGGATATGAAATGTGGACCACAACATAACATTTTCATGCTCTCTATTGATGTTTGCTTGCATTATGTTTCCCTTCTCAGATTTTTTCCTGTAAATCTGATTTTTTTGTACAGCAAAATAACTGTAAAAATATGCATACGCATATTCGATTTGTCAAGTATTTTAACATAGTTAACATGTAGTAGACATCCTGCCATCTAGGGGAGGGGATGGGGGGTAAGAGGGAAAAATTCGTAACAGAAAGCTTTGCAAGGGTCAATGTTAAAAAAATTACCCATACATATATTTTGCAAATAAAAAGCTTTAATAAAAAATGTTTTTTAAAAAAATCAGCAGGAAAGGTTTGTAAGTACAATGAGAGGGGCCTGGGAAACAAGCAAACCTGGAGTGATCAGGGGGTGGGGACCATGGCTTCAGCTTTTGGAGACCTCAGCTCAAAAGAAACATCTTTAATAGCACTGAGGAAGGATTCTGTTGCTTTAGCACACTAGACTTTACAGTCAGAGTTGAGTAGGGCCCCTCCTCACAGTTCCAGGACAGAAAGGAGTGCTTATAGTCAAGTCACTAGAAGAATCTCTGAAAACAACTGCACAAAACTCCTGAAGCTTGGGACAATACAACCTCATTCTTGGAAACAGTTCTTTTTAACAAAGATTCAAAAGCCAAGTAATAGGTTGGGGAAATAAGCAAACAACAGAAAATGATTCTGAACATAGTTACTATAGGGACAAGAAAGATCAAAACATGACTTCAAAAGAATATAAAAAAAGCCAACACTCTACATTCAAAGCCTCCAAGAAAAATAAGAATTTTTCTAAGATCATAGAAGAGTTCAAAAGGGATTTTGAAAATCAAGTAAGAGAGATGGAAGAAAAATTGCGAAGAGAATTGAATGATGCAAAAGGAAATACAAAAAGCTAATGAGGAGAAAAATGCCTTAAAAAAACACACTTGACCAAATGGGAAAGGAAGTACAAAAGCTCACTGAGGAAAATAATTCCTTGAAAATTAGAACTGAACAAATGGAAGCTAATGACTTTAAAAACAATCAAACAAAACCAAAAGAATAAAAAAAATAGAAAACAATGTGAAATATCTCACTGGAATAAAAGCAACTGACTAGAAAATAGCTCCAGGAGAAATAATTTTAAAATTATTAGTTTACCTGAAAACCATGAAAACCATGATCAAGACATGAAGAAATTATCAAGGAAAACTGTCCTGATATTCTAGAATCAAAATTGAAATTGAAAGAATCCACTAATCACTTCCTGAAAGAGATCCCCAAATGAAAACTCTCAGGAATATTATAGCCAAATTCCAAAGCTCCTAGGTAAGGAGCAAATATATGAAGCATCCAGAAAGAAACAATCCAAGTATAGTGGAGCCATAGTCAGAATAACACAAGATTTATCAGCTTCTACCTTAAAAGACTGGAGGATTTGAAATATGATATTACAGAGAGCAGTAGAGTTAGGATTGCAACCAAGAATCACCTACCCAGCAAAATTAAGTATAACACTTCAGGGGGAAAGGTAAATATTCAATGAAATAAAGGATTACCAATAATTCATGATGAAAAGACCAGAGCTAAATGGAAATTTCAATTTTCAAATATAAGACTTAGAAGAAGCATAAGAAAGTAATCAGAAAAGGATATCATAAGGAACTTAATAAAGTTTATCTGTTTACATTACTTCTTGAGAGAATGATGTTTGTAACTCCTAAAAACTTTTTCATTATTATGGCAATTAGGAATATATATAGACAGAGGGAGGGCACAGGTGTGAGTTGAATATGAAAGGATAATATCTAAAAAAAATAAAACTAAAGAGAGAGAGAGAGAGAATTTGAGAGGGAAAGGTGGAATAGTGTAAATTATCTGCCATAAAAAAGGCAAAGAAAAAATATTTTAGAGTGAAGGGGAAGAGAAGAAGGGAAGGAGGAATTAGTGAATCTTACTCTCATCAGAACTGGCTCAGAGGGAATAACATACATACTTGTATGTGTATAAAAATTTATCTTACTTGCAGGAAAGTAGGAAGGGAAAAGGATGTGGAAAGGGGGAAGGATGATAGAAGAAAGGGTATATTAGGGGAGGGAGTGGTCAGTAGCAAAATACCTTTGAGAAGAATAAATGGGAAATATAGTTATCAAAAGTAATTGGGGAAAGAATTTTGAAGCAAGTTTATCTAAGTAAGGCTTCATTTCCCAAATGAATATGATCTGACAAATTAAAAACATAATAACAAGTCATTCCACAATTGATAAATGATCAAAAGATATGGACTATTCCCAAAGGGCTATAAAATAATGCATATCCTTTGATTTAACAATATCACTACTACTTAGAGATTTTTTTAAAGGAAGAGGATTTATATATACAAAAATATTTATACCAGCTCTCTTCTCACAATGAAGAATTAGAAATTGAAGAGATGTCCAACAATTGGGGAATGATTGAATAAATTGTGGTATGTAAGTACAATGGAAAAGTATTGTTCTATGGGAAATGATAAGCAGGATGTTCTCAGAAAAACCTGGAAAGTCTTCCATGAACTCAAGCAAAATGAAATGTACTATGTACAAAGTAATAGCAATATTGTGGAATGATCAGCTGTGAAAGATTTTGCTATTTGTAATAATAAAATGATCCAAGACTACTCTGAAGGACTTATGATGAAAAATGCTATCCATATACAGATAAAGAACTGATTGTGTTTGAATGCAAATACTCATTTTTTTACTTTGTTTTTCTTAAAGGTTTTTTGGGGGGTGTAGGGATGGAGATATATGTTTTCTTTTACAACATGACTTTTGTGGAAATATTTTGCATAAAAAAGAGTTTAAGAAGATTGTGAAAAGAACTAAGTAAAACCATCAATTGTAAATAGCCTTCTGAAAGAGTTTGATCACAATAGAGAGGAGAGATATAGGATTGTAGCTATTAAAATGGACAAAAGAAGTAAGGAGTTTTTAAGTATAGGGGATATGAGCATGTTTGTAGGAAATATGTTAATGTGGTAGAAAGCAGTCAATAGGGGAGAAACCACAGATGAGTCAGATAATGGGGATGATAAAGAGGACAATATGCTAGAGATGAAAAGATGTAATAGGGTCACATATAGGTAGAGCAGTTTGCCTTAGTAAAAAGCAGGGTTTCTTCTTTATGTGAGACAGTAGAAAGCATCTTAGCAATATGAGATAAAGAAGATAGAATTAAAAGAAGCTCTCAATGAATGGTTCCAGTTTGTTCATATTATTCTTATCTTTCCCCCCACCTACCTTATTTCCTTTAAGATTCTAGATTTTTTTCCCCTTCAAATGAATCTTAATGGTTTCTTAGCCTCATAACATATTTCTCCTTAGTAGTTTGATTATAATATCACTAATCTTTGTCAGTTCAGATAGCATTGTATCCAATCACTTTACCACTCACTTCTTTCCTCCCTAACTTAACCCCTTAGTGAATCAGTTTAATTCTATTATGTCCTCTTCTCTTAACTTTATTGTCTCCTTATCATATAATTTACTTTTCTGACAAATTTTAGCATTGGATTACTCCTACTTTCCATTGCCATTTCTCCTATTCATGTATTCTAAAAGAAACTGGACAAATTAATGAAATGTTTTCTGATTTACTATACATTTATGTTATGTAATCTCAACTAGGTCTTAACAATGATAAGGGAATCTTTTTTCATCTCCCTAATTGATTTATTATCCCACTCTCTATAGTAGCTTTTCCAAATATTTTCACTAAAGATCTCATTGCTCCTCTCTTCTCCTTGGCATATTATAACTCAAATTATATTATAGAGCAGTAATCATCAAAATTATTTATTCCTGGTTAAACATAGAAAAATATGTGAAAGAAATTAGAGAATGTAGAAACAAAAAATTGAACTTAGTAATCCATGGTTCAGAAAACAACATATATCACTGGGGGAATGAATATCCTATTTAATCAAAACTGCTGAGAAAATTGGAAAGTAGTTGGCAAAAAAAAAAAAAAAACAATTGTGTAGGGTAATATGTTATATAACACACAGCATTTATACAATCATTCAAATTGATACATAATTTTAAAAATTAGAAGAGAACTATATTAACATGATTCACAGCCACACCTAAGAAGAGAAAGAAAAAAAAAGAGATGATCCCAAAAGATAAAATATATTATTCTTATTATATGAAGCTAGAAAAGCATTTCAATGAACAAAAATAAATGCAATTAGAATGAGACTGGAAATTTCTAATTGGGGAAGCAATCTATGCATTAAATATTTCTGATGAGTCTCATATCCAAGTTATATAGGTCAATAAAATATTTTCAATTTTATAATATTTCATGATTTACAATGCAAATTAACAATATTAATAAAAATATTTTAGACTAAAAGTCATTCATAGTGGATAAGTAGTCAGAGAATAAGAACTGACAATTTGCAAAAGAAAAAATACAAACTATAAACATGGATATATAAGATTATTCCAAATTCCTAGCAATAAGAAGAACGCAAATCAAAATTTTGAGATTCCAGTCTGACATAGTAAAATTTAGAAATAGCCAAAGTTTGAGATTACAAAAATTGAGGCATGATAAGACTTTCGGTGGTGTTGTATCCAATAATTCTGAAAGTAATTTTGAATTAGAGCACTAAATCTCACAGTAAATAAAATAATGACCCCAGAGTCAGGATGCTCTAAGTTCAAATCTAGTTTTAGACACTCCCTATTTGTATGACACTGAGCACATCACTTACCTTCTATTGGCCTGAGTTTTCTCAACTATAAAGTTAGGATAATAATAATACCTGCCTTGTTTTGTTTTGAGGATCACATGAAATAATATTTGTAAAATATTTAACAACAATGCCTGGCACATAGTGGATACTATATAAATACTAGCTATAATTATTATTATTATCATTATCATTACAATTATCATAAAAAGATATTGACTTTTTAGCTCAGATATTCCATTGTTAGACCTATATACCATGAAGATCAAAGACAGAAAGATCTAATATATGGCCAAATATTATAATTGCACCTTTTGTTGTTGCATAGAATTGAAACAAAGAAGATATGCATAAACAAGTGAATGACTAATCTGTCATATATAAATAAAAAGGACTATAACAGCACTGTAAAAAATGGTGAATATGAAGAAGACAGAGCAACGTGGAATTGCTTCATCTCAATTAGTCTGCATCTGTTTTTGCATAAATTATAGGAACTGATGAAAATGAAACAATCAAAATCAAGAAAACAATATATATAATGCAAATAGAAAGAATGAAAAATTAAATCAGATACCAGTTGTAATGATAAAGTCTGGCCCCAGAGAATATAAGGGTATTTTTTATAGTTCCCTTTTTTGAAAATATGAATTACTATGTGTGGAACATTACAAATAGTGTCAGAGTTACCTGACATGTTCATTAATTTGATGAACTATTTTTCCCCACTCTTCCTTTGAAAATCTTTCTAATAAGATATGTTTCAATGGGTAGAGAAAGTAAAAAATGATAAATTCAAAAATTAAGGTAATATTAAAGTAAATATATTAATTTTAATAAAATATAATCTAAACAAAAACATGATCTCTACAAAACCAAGATTAAATATATGATATGGTAATATCTTAAATAATGAACAGCAAAAACAACAAATACAATGATTAAGTAAAATAGCTTTAAATTGTGAATAAAATTAATTAATCAAAATTATCAAGTCACTTAATGGAATAGTTAATATCATTAAATATTAATTTAGTAAGACACTTGAATTTTTTAATATTAACCATATTAATTGAGTAAGGAGACTAAGTTTCCTTCTCTTCTCCATCCTAAACTCCTTTTATCCTAAGCTACTGCTTCTTAACACATTAAAAATGAAAAATTGTGCAGGATAATTAAAGAAAATGTTAATTAAATCAATCAATGAATATTTATTAAGCTATTATCCTGATGTGTTTGGAAGGAGTGATATAAAGAAAAAGTCAAATAATCTCTGCCCTCAAGGCAGAATTTAATTCAGGTATTTCTGATTTCACAAACTGGTGCTCTTTTCACTATCCTGCTAAAATTGCTTAAATGAGTGTCTAGAATATGGAGGGAAACTCAAAACTTATAAGAAGATATTGTGATAATAAAGATCATGTGATTAAAAAAAAAAGAAAAGAAAAGCAGATTACATAGGTATATGCTATGACTAAGAGATAAAAATCTATTTAAAAAGATATAAATAGATCTTTGGATTATGTAAGACTGAAAAGTTTCTGCACAAACAAAATTAATGCACCTAGGAAAAGAAGGGAAACAAGTGATTGAGAAAAAATATACAAATTTTTCAGATAAAGATTTGGTATTCAATATATAAAAACAATTAACAGAAATTAATAGTCATTCCTCAATAGATAAGAGGCCAAATTTATAATCATCTAGATATGCTAAATCATTATTAATTGGAGAAATACAAAATAAAAGAATGTTGAGATATCATTCTTCCGGGGGCGGAGCCAAGATGGCGGAGTGAAAGGGTGACTCTCTGCATCCTCCTCCGAACTTCTCTCAAATCAACAATAAAATAAGCCTCTGAACTGATCTTCAAGTCCACGAATCAGGAAATATTTGGATACTGCTTGCAGATCTCTGAAAAACTTCACATCATGTTTGTCTAGCTCGGACAGAGGGATAAACAGAGGACTCCGGTGTCAGAGAACTCTGGTGGAGGCCGGAAGTGAGGGTGGGACTCAGCTCAGTTCAGACTGGCAAAAAACTCCAAACTTCAAATTCCAAACACCTGGAGTTTATCTGAGGCACTTGGGACACCCTGCCCTGATTGGGGACAGGTGTTCTGACAAACTTGCCTTGTTTAAGGAGTAATTCGGACTTAGTCCTAGACCCCACCAGCCCAGCACCTTAAATTAATTCGCCGAAGCGCCTCAGGGCAAAATCTTCAGCCGGCCGTTTCAGCCATTTTTTCCCCCTACCTTAAAGAGATATTCACGCTGTCTTAAAAAAAAAAAAAAATGAAGAGGCAAAAGAGAGCTCTCACATAAACAGCTTTTACAAAGAGAAAGAGGAGAAGACCCCAGAGCCAGAGGTTCCTTTAGACATAATTCCAGAGGGAATCAGCAAGGACCATCGCGGGTCCCAGTTTCAAAAGGCCTTTCTGGAAGATTGCTTAAAGAACCTAATAAAAGAACTGGAGGATAAATGGGAAAATAAATTGAAATTAATGCAAGAAGGATACAGTATCTTGCAAGAACGATATGAAGCCCTGCAAAAGAGATATGAAAAAGACACCAATTTATTGAAAAATAAAATTAGTGAATTGGAAAAAGAGTGCAATGAAAAAAAATTCAGTTGGCCAGTTACAAATGGAGCTTAAAAAGGTAACTGAAGAAAACAACACTTTAAAAATAAGAATTGAACAAATGCAAGTGAATGACTCAATAAGACTTCAAGAATCAGTCAAACAAAAACAAAAAAATGAAAAATTAGAAGAAAATATGAAATATCTCCTAGGAAAAACAACTGACTTGGAAAATAGATCTAGGAGAGACAATCTAAGGATTATTGGACTTCCTGAAAGCCATGATGAAAAAAAGAATCTAAACACTATCTTCCAGGAAATCCTGAAAGAAAACTGCCCTGAGATTGTAGAATCAAATGGCAAAATCACCACTGAAAGAATTCACCGATCACCTCCTGAAAGAGACCCCAAAATTAAAACCCCAAGGAATATCGTGGCTAAATTTCAGGACTATAGCACCAAGGAAAAGATTCTGCTAGCAGCTAGAAAGAAACAATTCAAATACCGAGGATCAATAATTAGAATCACACAGGATCTGTCAGCCTCCACATTGAAGGATCGAAGGGCCTGGAACCAGATATTCTGAAGGGCAAAGGAACTTGGATTACAGCCAAGAATATCCTATCCAGCTAGAATGAGCATTATCCTCCAGGGAAGAAGATGGTCATTCAATGATATAGGTGAATTTCACCTATTTCTAATGAAAAGACCAGATCTGAACAAGAAATTCGACATCCAAACACAGAACTCAAGAGATGCATAAAAAGGTAAAAAGGAAAGGACTCTTGAGAACTTTATTTCTACTAGGGGGATGCTTAAAGTTTGGGGTATAATTAACTAGATATTACTTTGATAATATGAAAAAGAGAACTAGAGGGGGAAAGGTTGTCATACTGGGGAAAAGAGGGAAAAAGTGGTAAAATAAGTTCTAAAAATAAATAAGGAAGTAAAAACAAGGTAAAATCTCTTGAAGAGGCAAAGAAAACCTAATATAATTGAGAGAAAGAAGGGAGGGAGTTGAGCATTGTGTAAATCTTACTCTCATCAGGTTGGGCTCTAAAAGTGTATATCAGACACTTGATTTCACATAGAAACTTGTCTGTTGCTAGAGGGAAGGTGGAGGGAAAGGAGGAAAAGTAAGGGATAAACTAATAGAAGGGAAAATAGAAGAATCAGGGGAAAGGAGTAAAAACAGGGGGAAGTGATCTAAAGGGTGGAGTATTGTTTGGGGGAGAGGGTCATCAAAAGCAAAGTACTGAGGTGGGGGGAAGGGAGAAAGGGGAAAGGAAAGGGGAAAACATAACTTGGGTAAATAAGATGGCAGGAAATCAAGAATTAGTTATTCTATCTGTGAATGTGAATGGGATGAACTCTCCCATAAAGCAGAAGCAGATATCAGACTGGATTAAAAACCAGAATCCCACAATATGTTGTCTACAAGAAACACATCTAAAACATAGTGACACATATAGGATGAAGGTAAAAGGCTGGAGCAGGACCTATTATGCTTCAGGTGAACAAAAAAAAGCAGGG
>JAJPUD010005128.1:6448-117562 GCA_023553655.1 Myrmecobius fasciatus | reverse complement strand
TCTTCCTAATCAGGCTTTCCTTCCTCTCTTTATTTTCTCCCTAACCCCCAAACCTTCTCCTATTTCCTTATTAGATAATTTGCATTTCTATGTACAACTGAGTATGTGTAAATATATTCTATTCTTCCTTCTTTGAAGCAATTCCTAGAAGGGTTAGGTCCAAACATTTCCTGCCTCCCACCCCTTCATTTTTTCCTTCATTATAAAAACTCTTCCTTTCATGCATATTTTATGTGAGAAAATTTTCTCCATTATGTCTTACCCTTCCCCTTCTCCCCAGTGTAACCTTTCTCACGTATTCATTTTTTTTAGATCTTCCCAACATAACTGACTCAAATCTATGCCCTATGTCTTTGTATACTCCTTTTAACTGTCCTAATAATGATAAAATTCTTAAGAATTACATGGATCATTTTTTTACATAGGAATGAAAACATCTTAACTTTATTGAGTTCCCTATGATTATTCATTCTTATTTACCATTTTATGCTTCTCTTGAGTGTTCCATTTGAATATCAAATTTTCTATTTAACTATGGGCTTTTCATCAAGAATGATTTCATTGAATATCCATTTTTTTCCTGAAGGATTCCACTAAATTTTTCTAAGTTAAGTGATTCTTAGTTGTAATTCTAGCTCTTTTGCCTTCCACAATATATTTGATACCCTCAAATCCTTTAAGGAAGAAACTACTAAGTCTTATATAATCCTGATGGTACTTTGAATTTTTTAACTGAATTTTTGAATTAGTCCTTTCTGGCTATTTGAAGTATTTTCTTTTTGACCTGGGAATTCTATAATTTAGCTAGAAGATTCCTGGGCATTTTCATTTTGAGATCTCTTTAAGAAGGTGGTCTTTGGATTTTTTTTCAATTTCTATTTTGCTGTCTGAATCTAAGATCCAGCTTCTTAAAACATCTCTGTGGGGATATCATAACTGAGTGTGGGACTTGCAAAGTAATGAGTTGTTATCAATAAATGTTTGATTTGTATATCTTATTTTATATACTTACATATCAAAAGTCACATAAAAATTTCTTGGGCAAAATGGGGGTCATGAGTGGAAAAAATTTAAGAAGTTCTGATACAAGACTTCAAAGAAGTTTTCCTTGATATTTTCCTAAAAATTTATTTCTAAAGCAGGGCTGGTTCAATATTAGGAAAAATCTTAGCATAATTGACTATATCAATAACCAAACTAACAAAAACCATCTCAATAGATTTAGAATAAGAATAAATGGACTTTTCCTTAAAATAGTCAGTAGCATCTATTTAAAACCATCAGCAAGCTTCATATGTAATGGGGACAAACCAGAACGTTTCCCAATAAGATCAGGTTGACCACTATCACCATTACTATTCAATATTGTATTAGAAATGTTAGCTTGGGCAATAAGAGAAGAAAAAGAGTTTGAAGGAATTAAAGTAGGTAATAAGGAGACCAAATTTTTATTCTTTGAAGATGATATGATGGCATACTTAGAGAACCCTAGAGAATCAACTAAAAAACTGTTAGAAACAATCCACAACTTTAGCAAAGTTGCAGGACACAAAATAAATCCACATAAATAATCAGCATTTTTATACATCACAAACAAAGTCTAACAGCAAGAGATACAAAGAGAAAATCCATTTAAAATAACTGTCGATAGTATAAAATATTTGGGAATCTATCTGCCAAGGGAAATTCAGGAACTACATGTATATTACTACAAAACAATTTGCACACAAATAAAGTCAGATCTAAACAATTGGAAAATTATATTTGAGTGAATATAATAAAAATGACAATACTACCTAAATTAATCTAATTATTTAGTGCTATACCAATCAAATTTCCAAGAAATTATTTTACAGACCTAGAAAAATAATAACAAAATTTATCTGGAAGAATAAAAGGTCAAGAATTTCAAGGTACTTAATGAAAATAAAAATGCTGATGAAGGTGGCCTAGTTGTGCCAAATCTAAAACTATATTATAAAGCAGCAGTCATCAAAACCATTTGGTACTAGCTAAGAAATAGACTAGTTGATCAGTAGAATAGGTTAGGTTCATAGGACAAAGCAGTCAACAACTATAGCAATATAGTGTTTGACAAAGCCAAAGACCCAGTTTTGGGGATAAGAATTCACTATTTGACAAAAACTGCTGGGAAAATTGGAAACTAGTATGGCAGAAACTAGGTATTGACCCACACATAACACCATATACCAAGATAAGATCAAAATGGGTTCATAGTCTAGACATAAATAATGATGTTATAAACAAATTAGAAGAACATAGGATAGTTTACCTCTCAGACCTGTAGAGGTAGAAGGAATTTGTGACCAAAGAAGAACTAGAGATCATTACTGATCACAAAATAAATCATTTTGATTATATAAAGTTAAAAAAGTTTTTGTACAAACAAAATTAATGCAGACAAGATTAGAAGGGAAGTAATAAACTGGGAAAAGATTTTTACATTCAAAGGTTCTGATAAAGAACCTTTCTTAAATATATAAAGAATTGACTCAAATTTATAAGAAATTAAGCCATTTTCTTTTATTTCTTTTTTATTCTTTATTAAAGCTTTTTATTTGCAAAACATATGTATGGGTAATTCTTCAACAGTGACCCTTACAAAGCTTTCTGTTACAAATTTCCCCTATTAGTCCCCACCCCTCCCCTAGATGGCAGGAAATCCACTACATGTTAATTATGTTAAAATACTTGACAAATCGAATATATGTATACATATTTCCACACTTATCTTGTTGTACAAGAAAAATTGTATCTACAAGAAAAAAAATCTGAGAAAGGAAACAATGCAAGAAAATATCAATAGAGAGCATGAAAATGTTATGTTGTGGTCCACATTTCATATCCCTCTCTCTGGGTGTATATTGGCTTTCTTCACTGAACAATTGGAACTAGTCTGAAACATTTCATTGTTGAAGAGAGCCATGTCCATCAGAATTGATCATCATATAGTCTTGTTGTTGCCATGTACAATAATCTCCTGGTTCTCCTCATTTCACTCAGCATCAGTTCATGCAAGTCTTTCCAGGCCTCTCTGAAATCATCCTGATGGTCGTTTCTTATAGAACAATAACATCCCATAACATTCATATACCATAATTTATTCAGCCATTCTCCAATTAATGGGCATCCATTCAGTTTTCAGTTTCTAGCCACTACAAAAAGGGCTGCCACAAACATCCTTGCACATGTGGGGCCCTTTCCTTCCTTTAAGACATCTTTGGGATATAAGCCCAATAGAAACACTGCTGGGTCAAAGGGTATGCACAGTTTGATAACTTTTTGAGCATAGCTCCAAATTGCTCTCCAGAATGGCTGGATCCGTTCACAGCTCCACCAACAATGCATCAGTGTCCCAGCCTTCCCACATCCCCTCCAACACTCATCACTATCTTTTCCTGTCATTTTAGCCAATCTGACAGGTGTGTAGTGGTACCTCAGAGTTTTCTTAATTTGCATTTCTCTGATCAATAGTGATTTGGAGCACCTTTTCATATAACTAGAAATAGTTTTAATTTTATCCTCTGAAAATTATCTGTTCATATCATTTGACCATTTATAGATTGGAGAATGGCTAATCAAGCCATTTTCTAATTGATAAATGGTCTACTACTATATACCTTTCAGATTGGCTAAGATGACACGAAAAGATAATAATGAAACTTTGGAGGGGATGTGGGAAAACTGGGACACTAATACATTGTTATAAGGCATTTGGCAATGTCTTAAAGAAATACAAGATAGAAGATCAAAGGTTGTAACACTGTTATTTCAACCTCATTGAAAGAATCTGTAGGAGTCAAGGATTTGAAATGAGACAAAAACAATCCTAAGTCTTTGCTATACTAACCACAAGTTAGACAAGTAGGTTTTAATGATGTCCCAGATCAGAGCTAGAGGGGAAGAAGGAAGTTATTTATAAGACCAAGAATCAAAGGAGTGTTCTTTAAAAATTTCATTTGAACACATCTGGTTTATTTGGAAATGGGGTCAAGTTGCAATAGTGAGACAACAGTTGTAGCTCTGATCTGGGACCAGTGTTACTATATTTCACCTTCCTTTTCTCCTTTGAAATTTCTCTTTTTAAACTATATACAGATTGAGAGTGCATCAGGAGGTATATTTCACCTTCCACGTCTGTTTGTCTGCCTGCCTGTCTGTCTCTGTGTGTGTGTCTCTGTCTCTGTCTCTGTCTCTGTCTCTCTCTCTCTCTCTCTCTCTCTCTCTGTATGTGTGTGTGTGTATTTGTCTCTGTCTCTGTGTCTGTCTGTCTGTCTGTCTGTCTGTCTCTCACACACACACACACACACCACACCACACCCTTACTGAGAAAATTAATTATTAAAATAACAACGGACAAAGCACAGATGGGCAAGTGTTTAATTTCACTCATATCTGCTTCCTTCATCCCAGTCATTCACCTACAACTTAATCATTTATGTATCATAATATACCACTACTTTAAAACACTGAGTTTTAGACATTTTGTTGTCACTTCATAATTATAGGTTTGAAGATTAGGGAAAAATTCATTATGTTAAAACAATTAAAAATAACTTAGGAAAATGTCACTAAGTTGTAATCATGATATACATCAAGTTTAAATCATAGATATATCTTATTAAGGTGAAAATCTAAAGTACTTTTTTTGTACCTTTTCACTTATTCTTCACTAAATTCTTATCACCTTTTCTTATCCTAATCATATACATAGCCTAATCCTATCCTAGTCATATACATGAGTAAGAAGTTTTCTTCTTACTCATATTTTTTATCTTAATTAAGAACTCAATTTTAGGTATTTGATTCTCAAACTGTCTCCAGGCTACTTCAATCAGCTGCCTATGATTTCTATTTTCTTAATCTCCAAATCTGTCAAGTACTGGTAGAAAAGAGAATATCACCCTTTTTTTTCTCTCATTCCTTGAAGTGCACTCTCCTCTATCTTTTATTGCACATAGGAGAATTTTGAAAATGAAAATTTCACCAGGCTATAATAGCTAGAGAAATACTAAAGATTATAGAATCATTACATTTAGAATTTCACATCATCTAATTCAGTTCCCTCATTTTGTAAAGGAGGAGCTTAAGGCCCATGGATATTAAATGATTGTTCTATGATCACACAAGTAGAGAAGGTTAAAACTAGTGTTAACCCTAGGAATATGAAACCAGAGCTAGAGACTTTTTTTCCACTGTTAAAAGGCAGCCATCTGTTAGTCATATGGAAGTTTAGAGCCTGAGAGATAAAATGATTTAAACAATGTTAGGCAGTCCTAAAGCAGAGATTCAAATCCCTATTTTCTGATGTCAAATCCTGTATTCTTACCATTCTACTAGTGTATAAGAAGCTACATTGGGCATATTACCAAAATAATCTAATAATATTTATTATTATCATTGTCAAATTATGCAGATGTATTGCATTTTACTATTTTTCTTTCCCATTGTCTGAAGCATATTGCCCCTCTATCACTCTCTTTTTGATCTTCAATCTACCATTGTTTACTACAAAAAAGGGTGTTTCTTCCTTCCTTTAAAAAAAATTCACTTGGGGACAGCTAGGTGGAACAGTGGATAAAGCACCAGTTCTGAAGTCAAGAGGACCTGAAGTCAAGAGGACCTGAGTTCAAATTTGACCTCAGACACTTAACACTTCCTGGCTGTGTAACCCTGAACAAATCAGTTAATACCAATTGCCTCAGCAAAAAAAAAAAAAAAAAGGTCACCAACTCATAATTAATTTTACTCTTTCTTCATTCTCTTCCAAACATTCTGTAGTTTGGCTTCCACCCCCTCATTAAATTGAAATTTCTTTAAGGGAAGGGACCATGTTTTTGCCTTTTGTGGTATCCCCAGAGCTTAATAACATGTAACACACAAAATAAATGCTTGTTGATTGACTAATTACTCTATCCTCCACCATAGTTATTGACTTGTTTAATCAGATACTCCTAACACAATCTTAGACAATTTGTCCTAACAGAGAAAAAGTAGCAACAGGTAATTTTTTGAAAACAATCAATAAGAGGGATCTTCAGAAACTTATCTGCAAGAATATGTATCTCACAACAGAAGGCATTAAATAAAATTTAAGTAAGGAGTCTGGACACAAATTTAAATGGTTTTTCATGATAACATACTTTCGACCTCTCCCTTGCATCTACTCTTTTCTCTTTCTTTCTCCAACCAGTCTTGTATAGCCAGTGTCATATACCTGAAATCCATTTTTGCATGCACATTCTGTCATACTCAGGCACTCAAATGTCTCCTTGCACTATTTGTTATATAGTCAAACTTGTCTAGTTGTTGTTCCCTGAAAATGCCATATGTATTATGTGTTCTTTAAATCCCACTGCCTGAAATGAAGGTCCTTCTCTATCCCTTTTTTCATTTAGGCCTTATCTTTTCTTCACTGATCAACTCAAGTCTCACCACATTCATGGAATCATGACACCCCCCCCCCAGAGCCCAAAATGATTCTGCCTTGGACTTTTCTCCTGAAGGTCTTGTTTTCTGTCTCCTCATTTGGCATATCATCTATGGTATTTTCTAAAAAAAATATGTTTTTTATATGTGTGTTCTGTGGTTCAAATAAACAATGAACCCATTGGGACCATGTGCTATTTATCTCTTTGTTTCTTTCAGCACCAAGCACAGCACCCTGCAGAAGGTATATGTGTGTGTGTATGTGTGTGTACATATATATATATGTGTGTGTGTGTGTGTGTGTGTGTATGTGTGTAACATTTATTGATGGTGCTGATGATTATGATTATTCTCACCTGTCGTTATTAAATTTCTATCCTTCTAAGGAAACCGACCCACAGTATTATTTTCCATATCAAAGATCTTGATTCTTTCTAGTTAGTATTTCCTGTACTGCTTTTTCCTTAATCCTCTTGTAATCTTGCTACTTAAGTCAAAATTACACTTTGGTGGATATAACTCTTTAGTGCAGTAGAAGGAATACTTGACACTTAGAGATTATGGATTCAAATCTCACTTATGGTACAGACAAAAATATCACATCCAGCAAAATTATTTATAATTTTGATTGAGAAAAAATGAACCTTCAATGATCTTGAAGATTTTCAGGACTTTCTGCCAACCAAACCCAAACTTAACAGAAAATTTAACATGTAAAAGCCAATATCAAAGATCAATTTTAAGGAACTCAACATGGATAAACTGTTTAAACATGGATAAACTGTTTATATTTTTAACATGGGAAATGTATACTATATGTTTAAGATTCACATCAACAACAGGGTAGCTCAAAAGAAAGATTGGCAGAATTAAAGTAAAAATAGTAAACATATACAAATTAATTTCAGAGGAAGAATAGACACAGAGGCATTAGAGGGGGGAGGAGAGCTCATAATTCTGAAAACCTGCTCACATGGGGAATGTGTTCAATAGGCAACACTACATATATACCATGAAGGGTACAGTACTCACCAAAATCTATAAAGAAATAAGAGGTGTCTCTGAGAACAGAGATTTTTTTTTGTTTTTGTATTTCATTTCATTTATTCCATCTTCCATCCCCAGAATATCTGACTCATTTCATTTTCCATTTATTGATAATTCTTTTCTTTCTACATATATTGGTCTAATCTGTACTCTCATAGATTTCCCTGTGTCCCCTTTCTATGATAAAAATGTCATACAAACACACACGCACACACATATAAACACAAATTCTTTGCAAAGCTCCTTTTTGCTCTCCTTTAGGGACTTTCCCATAGTCTATCCTCTTAAGAAGTCTGCTTTGACTGAATGAGAAACAATAGTTCTCAATCAATGCCTTGATTTGCTTAAATCCATTCCTACTACAAACACCACAAATGTGAGGCTCCATTCAAAAGAAAAATGCAGTGATCATAAGGTGAAAGACCATATGTTGTGTCTTCAAAGAACTTTCAAATTAGCCATGTTAATACCAAACAAGCAGTTGAGATCATCATACAAAGTTAAAATATAAAATTATGATTATTATTATAAAAGTGTAGGACAGATTCCATAAGAGCCTTTGCTGAGGAAGCAATTTGTATATTTTAGGATGAATGGAATGTCATTTGAAGGACAGGGAGAAAGAAGGTGACATAGGGAACATTAAAAGAGAAAATGAGCCAGGAAAGAGCAAATAGAAAAAAAGTAAGTTAGTGCTTTTTGCTAAAATAGAGAAAACAAAGAAAGTTAAGCAGGCTTTGGAGATTGAGCCAGAGAATAAGGAAAGACAAAGAAGGCTAGGAGAAGACATTGAAATCCAGTTTGAAAGCTGCATAAATTTTGTTGACATCAAAAGATAGGATCTTTGAAATATCTATACACATAATCCTATCAAGACTAAACTTAGTATAAACTGATGTATAAACTTTATTTCCTGAAACATGGCCTAAGAAAATTAGCATTTTTAGAAAAAGAACAATTAAAAAGCCAGTAGAGAAATTTAAATATGAAAAATTTGAAGGGGGAAAAAAGGAAATTGCTAACCAAAAGTGGATAATGTTTTAGTTAATTTACAGAGTTATTTTGCCTAGAAAATGAAGGATTAACTTAGGATAATGTAAATATATTCAGTATGAAAATTTTTCTTATTAAATATGCACAGGGAAAAATGTCTTAAAATGGATAATTATCAACATTTTACAGCTGAGGAAACTAAGTTAGATAACTTAGCCGTGATTTCACAGGATGAACCTGTATTATATCTGAGATTCAAACAGTTCCCCTGGCCCCAAATAGTACTTAATTTTATAAATATGGAGGATAGATAGATAGCAGTTAAGATCATATATGTGTGCATACAGACACATACACAAACATAAATATATATGTGTGTATATATATATATTTGAATTTCAGATCTAGTATTTGTGTTTAACATTCTCTAAACTTTCAAGAATTCTATAAATATAATTCATTATTAATATTATTGTTGTTTAAGATTAATAACCATATTATCTCATAAAACAGAAGCAAACAAGTGAGGGTTCAAGACAGCAGATAGTTTACCAAAAAGACTCAGTTAACCCAAGAACCATTTGTTCATAAACCTGCAAAAGATGCTGATAATGATAACTCACATTTGTATAGGACTTTAAAATTTGAAGCTTGTTTCACATATTTTCTCCAAATGGACACAAAATTGTATCAATCTACCAACATATCAATATTAATCTACTGACATACATGAGGATACTTAACCCATTCATTGACAGCTACATTTTGAGTGCTTCATGGATAGTGTAAAGAAATGGCAATTGCCCTTAAAATGAAATTAGGAACTGAAGCTGGAGAAAACATAGTTTTAAAGTTCAAAGAATTTGATTTTGTTTAGTTCCTTTCTTTTTTTGCTTCTTTTCTTGATTTCTTCTTTCTGTTTAAATTTTTATCATTAATATAGTGCTTAAATTCACAATGTGCTTATATACATTTTCAAATTTGAGTACCACAACAACCCTGAGAGGTACACAGTATAATTCCCACTTCAGCATTTTTGCCAAGAAAACCCCAAATAGGGTCACAAAGAGTAGGACACTGTCAAAAAAAATGACAACAATAACAACTTTTTAACTTCTTTGCGGTATAGACCTAGTAATATTGCTGAGTCAAAAAATATGAACAGTATAGTAATTTCTTGAGCACAGTTCCAAATTGTTTTCCATAATGGCTAGACCATTTTATAGATTCATCAAAAACAGTACACTACATTTTCTAGAAAGATTGTTAATGACCTTAGATCCTCTTCAATATTGTCTTTCCTACAATTTGAAATCATTCAGGACTTTCAGATAAAATCAGCACTTTCTAAATATACTTTTGATGCCTTTTAGAAATGGTAATGACACGGAAATGTAGGTGTTAATTGTGACTTTCACAGATACTCAAATACTCATATAGGTAATAACAAAAAGTGAAAAGAAATCAGAAAAAAGTACAAAAATACTTTGTCCCAGCAAATTTTTATACGTTTTAAAAAAAAATTCTAATGGTGATTGTGAATAGTTACATCCTGGAATTAATACTTGTTCAAATCATTCACACTTGTTCAATTCTGTATGCATGTTCTTACAGTATAAAGTGAATACAAAAGCATAAAACTAAAGTAAGGCAAGATTCAAAGTAATTTAAAACTAACTTTCTTGATTTCATCTCAAAAGAAAACAAAAAATGTGATAATATTGAAAATGATCTCCTGCAATATGGAACTATGCCCAAAGAGTTATCAAACTGTGAATATCCTTTGATCCAGCAGTGTCCTGAGTCTGTATCCCAAAGACATCATAAAAAGGGGAAAAGGACCCACATGTGCAAACATTTTTGTGGAAATTGGAAACTGAGTAGATGTCCATCATTTGGGGAATGGCTTAATAAGTTATGGTATGTGAATGATATGGAATATTATTGTTCTATAAGAAATGATCAGCCGGAGGATTTCAGAAAGGCCTGGAGAGACTTACATGAACTGATGCTAAATGAATGAGCAGAACCAGGAGATCATTGTACATGGCAACAACCAAACCATATAATGATCATTTCTGATAGATGTGGCTCTTTTCAACAACGAGATGATTCATGCCAGTTCCAATGATCTTGGATAGAAAGAGCCATCTGCACCCAGAGAAAGGGCTGTGGGGACTGAGTGTGGATCACAACATAGTATTTTCACTTTTTTGTTTTTTCTTGCATTTTGTTTTCTTTCTCATGTTTTCCTTTTTGATCTGATTTTTCTTGTACAGCATAACTGTGGAAATATGTGTAGAAAATTGCATGTGTTTAACATACGTTGGATTATTTGCTGTGTAGGGGAGGAGGTAAGGGGAGGGAGGGAGAAAAACATATAGAACACAAGGTTTTGCAAGGGTGAATGTTGAAAACTATCCATGCATTTGTTTTGAAAATAAAAAGTTTTAATGATTTTTTTTAAAAAAGAAAGAAAATTATCTCTTTCTCAGCCAAAGGAAAAATAGGAATTCACAAATTAAGTCCTCCATCTGTTCAAATCCATATCTCTGAGCCCCCACCACATAAATCCCCAGCAGATCATGCCACATAGTATAGGAAGAAAATAAAAATTTAAAAGTATTTAATGGAACAGAATAATAAGGTAATAAAAATAACATTCTCCATACTTGTAAGAAGATAACTGATACTTCTTTTTGTGGCTATAAGCACAAGTGCAAGTCAAATCTTCATTCAATTTTCCTTGCCTCCCTAAAATAGAGAATTAAGGAAACAACTGACAGAGTTTTAACAAGTTAGTCTCAGTTCAGTTATTTCTCACTTAATTATGGACAATAGCTAGTAAGTGATCCCTCTCAAGAAATTGAGCCTGAGAAAGCCAGAGCCAGGCCTGTGATGCTTAAATGTTTGACTTAGTGTGGGCTAGCTCTGCAGTAGAATCATTCTAGGCTGTCACTTCCAGCCTATATCTGCACGAACTAGACTTGGTCACCATTTTTCATTCATCTCTCTTCATCATCTGGTTATACCTGTGTCCACTGGCTAGTTGGACTCTTCATCCAAACAATCCTGTCCCCTTTTTAAGCTGCATGAACTGGAATTTCATTTACCCAAGAGGAGTGAGAACTCAGTGAAATTACCGGATGTCATAGGTATAGCCCCATAAATGGGCTTTGGATCAGGGTTAAAAACACAAATCCAAATTCAGATGTGAAATATGTTGTGAATAAAAAACTAGGAAATTTTTACAAGGCAGAGACCTATCTGACTTCTAGTTTCCTTTAAAAAATATGAAGAATTAGAATAGAGATTTGGTTAAATGTGATCAGAATCTGATTTGATTCTCATCCAAAGTTTGGGGTATTCTCTGTTTCTAATATGTAGAAGAAAAAATATTTTAATTTAAAAAGTGAAAACCATATCCTGTTTTACTTACCAAAGAATTCATTTTCAAGAATGTTTTCAACTAATAGCTCTTACACATAGTTTTCATTTTTTTAAATACCCAAGTTTCCCTAAGTTAAACAATGCTTATATCAATATTAAAATACAAATTTCCCCCTTTTAAGTTTTATTTTAATTAAAAAATATTCTCGCCTAATCCCTTAAATTCGCCATGTATTACAGCACAATAAACATAGGTCTTTTTTTCTGAGGCAATCGGGGTTAAGTAACTTGACCAGGGTCACATAGCTAGGAAATGTTAAATGTCTGAGGTCAAATTTGAACTCGGATCCTCCTAACTTTAGGACTGGTGATCTACCCACTGCACCAACTAGCTGCCTCAAAATAGGTCTTTAAAATGACTTGTCTGAAAGAAAAATAATAGATATTGGTCGCCACTTCTCGCTAATAAAGCAGAGAAATTTCAAGTACTATTTTGCACATCTTATCTGAAGACCTTGTCTCATACTTATCTGGGAAGATAAAAGCCATTTGACATAGATTTTCACTTCTCTTTATTTCTTTTCAAAAACCTTTGACATAACCCCCTCCTTTTTTTTTCCTTTACTCAAGACTGATATTGAGGTAACCCTTTTTCTCACTCAGAAAACTCTCTTAATAATCCCCTGAATATATGCATACATAAGTATATGTTTATATATTTATGGAATATATAGGAAAATAGAATATATTTATGGAATATAATAGAAACAGAGAGAGAGAGAGAGGGAGGGAGAGAAGGAGGTATTGATTAGAGAAATGCAAATTAAAACACTTTTGAGAGGTACCACCTCACACCTATTAGATAGGCTAAAATGACAAAAAAAAAAAAAAGGAAAATGTTGGATGTTGGAGGGGATGTTGGATAATTGGGATGCTAATGTATGGTTGGTAGAACTGTGAGCTGATTCAACTATTCTGGAGACCTATTTGGAACTATGCCCAAAGTGCTATAAAACTGTACATATCTTTTGATTCAGCAATACCATTGTGGGTCTATATCCCAAAGTTATCCAAAAAGGGAACAGGACCTATTTGTGTAAAAATGTTTATAGCAGGGGCAGCTAGGTGGCGCAGTGGATAGAGGACCAGCCCTGAAGTCAGGAGGACCTGGGTTCAATTCTGGTCTCAGACACTTCCTAGCTGCGTGACCCTGGGCAAGTCGCTTAACCCCAATTGCCTTAGCAAAAAGCAAAAAAAAAAAAAAAAAAAAAAATGTTTATAGCAACTTTTTTTGTGGTGGCTAAGACCTGGGAATCAAAGAGCTGCCCATCAATTAGGGAATGGTTAAACAAGCTGTGTATATGATTGCAATGGAATATTATTGTGCTATAAGAAAAGAAAAGCAGGTTGATTTGAGAAAAACATGAAAAGACTTACATGAACTGATGTTAACTATGGTAACATGAAAAGAACCATAAAAACACTGTACATAGTAACAGAAATATTGTTAAATGAAGAATAGTGAATGACAGCTATTCTCAGCAATACAATGATCCAAGACAATCTTAAAGAACTAATGAAGCATATTATCTGCCTCCAGAGAAAGAATTGATATTTTTTGAATATAGACTGAAGTATGCTATTTTTCACTTTATTTTTTTTCTTTTATTGGAATCTTCTTGCATGAAATAATTAATATGGAACTATTTTACATAGTAGCAAATATAAATGCTATAACTGATTGCTTAACATTTCAGGGAGGGATGGGGAGAGAATAGGGAAGGATAAATTTGGAACTCAATATTTAAAAAAAAAAAGATCTTCAATTAAACCTACTAACCCCTTAAGCTATCATTTTATATTTCTTCTCCTTTTCTCAGACTCTTAAGAAAAATAAAAAGCTGTCTACACTCCTTGCTTTCTACTTCTTCTCTCATTCATTTACTAACCCCTTACAGTATGAATTCCCATATTATCACTCAACTGAAACTGTTCTTCCAAAAGTTATAAATGATCCCTTAATTATTATATTTGATGCTCTTTTCTCAGATCTCATCCTTCTTGATCTTTTCCTCAAAGCCCACATTGCTGTCACATGTTCCCAGAAATATCAAGGACATCACCATCATTCTAGTCTCACTGGGTCACCACCCCAATGTTACTTTGTAATTCCTTTTTAGAATGCCAATCTCATGAAGACTATTAGCATCTTTTTAGCAAGGCACATAGTTTTATTGCAGCTTTAAGTTTCTGAGTTTTAGCATTCCAAAGAAATGTGGGAAGAGGTAAATGTGTGTTGACAATTGGAGTGACATTTCAGAAATGATTTAAGAGGCAATATTGAATCTCCCTATTGAATCAAAGAAAAGGCATATACTTTCTGTGATCTATGAGGATCAATACAGAATCCATGCAAAAGAAATGTGAGAATGAGCTTCTTTCTTAAGAGAACTATCTTGTTATTTTAAAAGGAAATCCTTTGAAGAGAATTTTTTTTAAAAAATTCTATAAATATCCTGAAAGAAGCTGAAAGATGATTTCCTGTCACTGCTGAAAAGGAGACAAAGAGGAAAAAGAACTAATCGTAAGGAGAAATATTAAGATATTTAATTGTCATCTGAAATAAGCAGAAATATTTGGGACTATTTGCCAACAAGTAAAAAGGAATCATTTGTTGATATTTTGAGTGTTTGAGGTAATTTCTTCATGATTTCATTCACTGGCCAAAATATTGTAAATAGTATCTGCATATATATAATATATTTTCCATTTATTCATGAATTATGTATGCATTAATTTTTAATATTTGTAGAAATATGGATAAGTCAGAGTAATTACTAGTGGGAAGGAAGGTTTCTTTAGTGAGACCAATAATTGACATAATGAATTGACTGGGGGGCTCATGTTAATTAATGAGAAGAAATTATTTATTTATGAGGAAAAAATTGCCCTAAATGGATATGGAGATAGAGATTAATAATTTAAATATATTGCATTAGTCAAATGACTTGTTAAAACTCTCTGATCTACTTACTAGTGAGTGTGGTCATTCTTCAAACCTCAGAGTATACCTGTTAAGTTCAATTCTTCAATCTCACTTCAAATATCCAAACAGTTGCTTTATCTTACCATTTCTACTTCCACATCGCCTTTCACATCCAACCCTGTCTCATTTTTCACAGATCCATCACTTTATTTCAGGGCCTCACTATTTCTTGACTAGACTATTGCAATGACTTTCTAATTTATTTTGTTTGATTATATTTACCTTTTGTAAAACACAGGAAATGGCTTCAGTATTATAATGCAAAAGAAAGAGTGACTTCAGAGACTGTCATCTAAGTTTACCTTACCCTCAACTCTCTGCCAAGAACCTCAAATCTAAGGTCTAAATAAAAATTTCTTTTTAAAAAATATATATGATTAATTAACATGTATTAGATTTCCTGCCATCTAGGGGAAGGGGTGGGGGGTAGGAAGGAAAAATTTGTAACAAAAAGCTTTGCAAGGGTAAATGTTGAAAAATTACCTATGCATATGTTTTACAAATAAAAAGCTTTAATAAATATAAACATGTATATATATATATATATATATATATATATATATACATATGTATATATATATATGATTTCCTTAAAAGTTTTGGTTCTATTTTAAGGGAAACATCCACCCATTTTCCATACTGTTATTAAAATAATTTTCCCAAGTCATTAGACATGATACACTTTTCCTTAACTCAAAAACTTCCAATGGCCTATTGACAGAAAGAAGATACATGAATATAAGAAAAAGAAACATGGTTTTGGACATGGCCAATGAGTGGATTTTTTATACTTACATACATATTTGTTACAAGAGTTTTGTTTCTCATTTTTTTATTCAAGGAAAGAATAGATATGAAGGAAAAAATAAATGTTTGACAAAAAATAAAAGGGGGATTTTAAAAACTCTTCAGCAACTCCTCATTATTTATAGTATAAAATAAAAGAGCTAAATCTGGTTCCAGTTTCACTCCATAGTATTCTTCATAAACTGCTTTGCCCAAATTGAACTACTAGCCCTTCTCTGAATTTGTTCCTCCCTATCCTAACTTCACATCCTCCCCAAGTTTTTCCCTTCATTACTATTACCATTCTTGAAATGCACTTTGCCCTAATATCCACTTCCCAGAATCTTTCTCTTCCTTCCAGGTTCAACTTAGGTGCCACCTTCTATATGAAGCCCTAATTTCCCCAATTGTTAGTGTGTCTTCCTTAAATTTCCTTATCCTTAACTTATTTGTATATCTCCTAAGTAGAATGTAGGCTTCTTGATGGCAGAGACTACTTTTTTTTCTGTGCTCAAGGACTGGCACTGTATCTTGCATATAGTAGAGATTAAATAAATGTTTGTTCAGGATACTAGAGTAATCTCAGACATTGTTATTAACTATAATGAAGAAGTACTCCCTTTCTAGAGGCATCAGCACATATACAACTGGGCATAAAAACATACATGGGAGCACAGACTCAGTATCAAATTGATATAAAACTGTGTAGCTAAGTACCTTTTTATCTCCTTGTTACCAAACTACTATTGCTTGAATTTAGGCACTACCAAATGACCCCCTTTCCTAACTTCCTTTCAGACTTCACCCCTTTTTTCTGGGTTCTAGCTCCACTACTCATTTTCCTGATTTTGATCCTACTTATTTGGCAGAGAGATTTTTAACATTATCTTCACAGGGATTTCACATGGCAATATACCTTCCCTTTCTCCCATCTTTAAGTTTTGGAGGGATCAGTTATAATCATGGACTTTTATAAGTTACATAGACAGGGAGAATACGACTCCAAAGAAGTCACTGTAAGTCAAGATATGGTTGAAAGATATAGGTGTAAGGATAAGATTCTGTTGGCCTCAGCCCTCAATTTCCTTCCATGTTCATAAGGTAATTACAGTACACTGAACTATTATTCACTCCTGTTTTGCAGCTGCTGAATAACCCTCGGAACAAATGTAGCATAAAGAACACTCCTGGGTAGATTCTGGCCATATCCACATATACTAGACCTAGCCACTCCAGGAGTAAAGCTTCACTCTTGACAGACTCTGGCAGGGCTGGCCCCCCTTCTAGATTTGCTCAAGAAAGTGAAGTCAGTATTGCTGGCATTTAGCCACCTTTGTTCCCTGGGCTATTTAAGTCATGTTAGACCAATTCCCAAATTGGAATCTCACCCATGGAGAGGATGCTCTGCAGTCAGGACCCTCCCAATCAGGACTTGTAGGGCTGTGATCCGGGATTTCCCAGCCAGAAGTCTGCAGAGTTGGTACTTCCCCAAATCAGTGATGTATTCTTTCTTCTCTCCTCCTCTAGTCTATCTTTTTGTATTGTACTAGTTACATTAATCATAGGATGCATTAAGTGCTTTTGTTGTAAAAACTACATGGTCAATTCTTGTCCTTTTTATAATTTATTGTTATTATTCATTGTTATTAAAGATTTTCATACAACCTGGTATCTTAGGTCTTGTGGGAGTGAGTCATTCTGTAAGAGCAAATCATAAATCATTAACCTAACAATGGTATTAGGGAATAATTGAGCCAACTGATTTTGGTAATTGGGGCTGCAGGTCTGCTTATTGTAAGAAGCTTTTAATAGGTTAAGGCAACTCTAAAAAGGGACAGGATGTTAACCTCAATACCATGTCTTGGAAGTTCTAGAGATATGCCAGCCCATTTATCAGCTTACCCTTCCATACTTAGCATTCATCAAGTTGAGATGCAGTCAAAGGCATTCAAGATGATGAAACAACTGATCAAGGAATTTTGCCTTTGGTAATGGTCCACCAATTAATAGAAAGCAGGGTTTGTGAAGCAAAAGTGTCAAATTCATGGCCTAAGGAGCAGCTATATGGCACAATGGATAGAGTGCTAGCACTGAAGTCAGAAGGATCTTAGTTCAAATTCAATCTCAGACATTTAATACTAACTAGCTGTGTAACCCTGAGCAAGTCACTTAACCCCATTTGTCTCATAAAAATAACAAAACAATCATGGTCTATGGGCCAGAAAACTATGCTGGAAGACTGAATTGGTCCCAACTAGATTAAAATAGATTTTGGAAATATTTAACATTACAATTAAAAACACAAAACATTAATGTTATTAATTTGTGCTTTTCTAAGTCAGTATATGGTCTCCATGGATCCATTTCTATTTGAGTTTGATACCAGTGGTGTAAAGTATGTTATCTAAATAAATTTTCCCATGAAACAAATGCTTTGGGTTTCTCTGAAAGAAAATTTCAGTAAAATGATATTGTTCTGAATTACTTTAAATTTGGAAATAAGATCTAGAAACAGAAGAGAACTTGGAGGTCTTCTTGTCCAGGTCCCCCCTCCCCATTTTGTGAATGGAGAAACTGAGACCCCAAAACCAGAAAATAGTAGTAAGAGAAAAAGTCAGGTCCTGTGACTATACATTCAGCCCTCTTCCTATTGCATTTTACATGTTTCTAAAGCCTTTCCTGATCCCATGATTTATTAGTTCTTTCTCTCTCCATAAAAACTCAACTTGTCTTTACTTTTCATGCCTACATATTTATTTTTCTTTACATGCTGTGTTCCACCAATAGAAACCAAGACAGCAAGAGAGACAGAAAATGAATAGTTTTTGAACATAAAGACTAATTTTTCCCCTGTCTTTCTATTCCCCAGCACCCAGAACTTAGTGTCTTACATCCAAAAAGCAATTACTAAGTGCTTACTGGGCTTAACTGGCCAATGAATTGCTTGGAAATATCAACAAATACAAATCTAATAAGAATTTAATGGATATCTAATGAAGGGCATTGTGTTAAAAGATGAAAGTTGTAGAGAACTCCCAAGTAGCTAGAACTTCAGTAATGGAAAGTGATAGAAACTTTAGATGACACACATTTCCCACCCTATGTCAAGTAGGGATTAAGATAGCAGCCTACCCTAATCCCATACCTGGGATATAGGAGGTCCTTTACCAGGAAAATGACCTCACCAGGCAGACAGATTTCATGATGTGTCAATTTATAACCTGGGGTGACTATCATTAGTATTACATGGCCCTTTAGTCTTTAAAGCATCTCTCTCCATGTGACAATATCTGACAATTAGGTCATTTTCTACTCGGGGTCCTTCTTTGTAACCCTCTATTTCTGCTTCCTGAGGTACATAGATGTATAAAGTAGGAACTATGAAGAAAGGGTCCTCCTATAAGACAGGTGCTAGAGTGTGCCCACAATGATAAGCATGGTCATTCTGGTAAGCAAGACATTAAATAAAATGGGGTCATTCTTTGTCTAGCTCATTGAAGACATGAGGCAAAATTCCTGTAATAGGCTGCTTCAGAAAGCAACTACAGACACTAATGAATGACTGGATCTCTTACATGTTCAGACTAGGAAGGACTGTAGGTCTCATGGTAATTTTTGCAGTCACACCAACACAAAAAGTACATAATCACCATAGATAGCTATAAATCCAAGTTCCCCAGGAGCATAGCATGCCATATGGGTCCACTGAAAGACAATCAAAAACAGACAGATATTCTGACAAATGATATTACTTTTGCAAAACCTCCCTAAAGGTACATCCTGCTTAAAATTGGGACCATACTAGAAAAATTCTGATTTCCAATTGCTATATTTATTATTGTTCAGTCATTCCAGTCATGTCCAACTTTTTGTGGACCTATTTGGAATTTTCTTGGTGAAGACATTGGAATGGTTTGCCATTTCCTTCTATGGCTCACTTTACAGATGATGAAACTGAAGGAAACAAGGTTAAGTAACTTGCCCAGGGCCACACAACTAATATCAGAGGCCAGATTTGAATTGATAAAGGTGAGTTTTTCTAACTCCAGGCCCAGTATTCTCTCCACTGTGCCACTTACCCTGCCCTGACTTGACATTTACTCAGACCATATACTAGATGTCTATAGCTTATGCCAATTTTCCCAGTCCAGCTTTCCTTTTTCTCTTCTATCTCCTGATCCTCTAATTCATCAATCAACACTGTTTTAGGTACCACAAAGATAGAAAAGCTCTCCAAATCTTATCTTACACTCTCATGCAATTTGATAGAAGACAAACCTCTTGAGAAAAAGGGCTACTTCATTGCTGTCTTTGAATCTCTAGCATAGTGTGACAAATGAAAATTTAAAAAAGACAGTTTCAGGGTACTTAATCAATTTATCAATTATGTAGGAGATGATTATTATGATGATGGTCAATGGTTTCTATTAGTAATCAAAAATGCCAAGGGAGATTTTGTAATGCCTTAAGTCCCTTCTGAAAGGGAAGTCCCTTGAAAAATGAAACTCAATTCTTATTACTGACCATTTACTGAGGAGATGAGCTAAAAGTCTTCAGCTCCTCCTGTTTAGCATGTGGCTTTATTATGTAACTCAACTGTCTTAAGGCATCTGGGTAAGGGAACCCATTTCCAACTGGACCTCTCCAACTAGTTTTCTCTATCGTGTTCTGGGTTGCTTTAAACTCTAATGGAAGGGATCAAGATATTCTTGTCTCAGGCAAAAGCTTGCCCAGATTGGCTTCTGTTTTATACTAAACAGAAATTAGTTTTCCAGTTGAGTGGGGTCCTGTCCAACCAAGTTAAGGAGCATGTGCCTTGGAAGCAAGCAACAATATCATCACTCAGCCATGCTTTTAAGAGACTAATTGATCTTTTCAAGAATTAGGTTTTGACAAAAATAGGAATAAAAATTGATAATTAGTTATTAATAAGTAGTATAATTTAATTCCTCTCATTAGTTCCTGGCATAGTAAGTGCCTAAAAATGCTTGTTCATTGACTTCTTACAGACACAAATGAAATAAATGGGACATGGGGCAAATAAGTTCTACATTGTAGTTCTTATTGTAAATGCAACTGGAGTTGAAAAAAGGTGAAATCAAGGTAGGTCAGAACAAGAGCATTAAGGAGCCAGCTTGAACAAGCTAGAGAGAGTCAAGGGCTATTTTTTTTTTAATTTGACCATTTACATCTCAGAAATTGGAAAACATCACAAATCAGGGCTAGGTTTGTTGATGGTGTAGATTTGATAAACCGAGTAAGAAAATGTGAAGAATACAAATGGAATTTAAAAGTGGGTACTGTATACAATTTTTTTGAGATATGGTTTTTAGACACTTACTTGCATACTCCTGCATCAGGATCAACAGGAAGTTTATCCTAAGTTAGGTATTAAAGGATTGGTGGAAAACATGAGGAAAGACATGGAGTGCTTTCTAGTCATAAAACACTATAGAAATATAATTCATTACAATTTTTGATATGATAATTATAAAGGCAAAAATATAAGAACATCATAAAGATCCTACCTTTCAGTAAGAGCTCTTGGGTCTGTGTGTCCAATTAGTTCCTTACTCATAATTCAGTATCTTGCATATGCTTTTGGTGATAAGATCAAAATACTTGACTAACTATGAAATCATCCCCTGCATGAAAAAGATCTTTCATTTTAGTCAGTTTGGGAGAGTTTTAGTGTAAGAACTTCCTCTATTTTGCCCATAGTCACCCATCTCTTACTTAATAGCTAAATCCTGGAAATCAATTGAGGCACATAAAAGTCAAGTAACTTGCCTATCATCACAGCTAATAAGTGTCAGGCAAGTTTTGACCTACACCTCTGGCTCCAAGCATAGCTTGCTGTTCACGATATCATTCTGCTGCCTCTTGAATTATAACAGTTACCAAACATTACAGAAATCAACCACTATGTTTCAACTACCCAGTATTTTAGTGACAGATACATAATTACTACCTCTGATTCTTGCCATTCCATATTCTTTAGAAGATATTCTATCCTCTGTCTTGTAACAGAATAATTGCTGAAGTTGCATCTGTGTCTTAGGAGCTGCATTTCAGTTCCTATGAATATCAAATACCTAAGCTTGAAGTATGAAATAGCAATGTCTGTGTTGCATATCCACCTGTTCATTCACTGTGGATGGGGTAAACAATATTAAGGTGAACTTGTCGTATTATATTTGTAGTCAAAACAACCAAAGTGCATTAAATATGAAAAAGGCAGGAAGTTCTCTAAAATATATTTGTATATCTAAGTATATATGTATGAAATGTATACATAAATAAGCATTTATTCTATATATACAATTTGTGTATGTATATACATGTATATGGGGCAGCTAGGTGGCAGAGGGGATGGAGCCCCAGGCCTGGAATAAGGAAAATCTCAGTTCAAATATGGTCTCAGGCACTTTACTAACTGTGTGATTCTGGTTAAGTCACTTAACTTGTTTGCTTCAGTTTTCCCATCTGTAAAAAGAGCCAGAGAAGTACAATATCTTTGCCAAAAAACAAAACAGAACAAAACAAACAAAAAAATGGGGTTATAAAGAGTTAGACATGACTGAACAACTGAACAACAT
The DNA here is from genome assembly GCA_023553655.1 of Myrmecobius fasciatus. Taxonomy (NCBI): domain Eukaryota; kingdom Metazoa; phylum Chordata; class Mammalia; order Dasyuromorphia; family Myrmecobiidae; genus Myrmecobius; species Myrmecobius fasciatus. Next base: position 95,251 of record JAJPUD010005128.1, on the reverse strand, counting down.
GCATGTATATGTACAAGTATATGTCTGTGTATTATATATGTGTATGGTTGTGAATTTAGTAACTAGTTAGAAAATCTCTGTTTGAAAAATATCTCCTTCGAGTTGCATTTTTCCAAGAGCTGTGATTGATTGTTCTGAGCCATTTACACTCTTGTATTATCAAGTCTTGAGCTAAAATGAACAAAATGGAGACAGCTATCAGCCAGCAGAAAAATGTGGAAGACATAGGTTGAAGACATAATGAGGCAACACTAGAAACAATATGGCATGATGGTTGAAGACTAGCCAACAACTTGGCAAAATAACCCTGATTCTCCAGTGTGGCTTTTTAGGATATCATACGCCACTATGCTACTTAGAATTTCAATTGATCCATCAAAAAACAAGCACTAAAAAGGTATTTGCTTTGTGCTGGTCACTATTAGTCAGGGAATAATTAAAAACAGAAGTGAAACAATACTTGTCCTCTCAGAGATTACAATTTACTAGAATAGAATTAGAGTTGGAAGGAGCCTTATATATAATCTAGTGAACCACTATATTTTACAGATGATGAAAAAGGGGAGGGACTTCTTAAATGTATTAAGTAATTTATTTGCCCAATGTCACAAAGCTAGGCAAGGAGAGAATAATGTTTAGAACTCAAGCCTCCAGCTTTCTAGTCCTTTCTATTTTATGGTCATTTATGTGTTGATAAATTGAGCTCTGCTCTTAATATCACTTAATTCACTGTTCTTGAAAAGTCACTTAAACATTATCTGCCTTAGTTGTAAAAAAAAAAAAAAAGATAATAATAGCACCTGTTTTCCAGGGTTACTGTGAAGACAAAATGAGATATTTGTAAAGTCTTTTGCAAACTTCCAAACACTTTATATATGCAAGCTAGCTATTATTTCTACCAGAACATCAGTAGCATTGAAAGTAAGCTGGGAAAGCAGTTTAGCAATAAGCAAGATGGTAAGGGAGCACTCACACAAAGCAATTTTGCTACTTTCCCTTATAATCACAGGGTCTAAAATAAGATACCTGATGCTAGCAAAGGAGACATTATTGCAGCATCTCTACTTTTTTATATTGAGGAAAGAAATGAAATAATGGTAGTGTTTAAGAGACAACTACCACAGGGCAGCTAGGTGGTGCAGTGGATAGAGCACCAGCCCTGAAGTCAAGAGGACCTGAGTTTAAATCTGGTCTCAGACACTTAACATTCCCTAGCTGTGTGACCCTGGGCAAGTCACTTAACCCCAATTGCCTCAGGGAAAAAAAGAAGTGTATATTGATTCAGGAATGGAGCATTTAGAAAGAACAAATAAAGCTTACATGTGTGACCCTGGGCAAGTCACTTAACCCCAACTGCCTCAGGAAAAAACAAAACAAAAAAAAAATAAGAGAGACAACTACCAGGTCAATTATTTTCCTAATTACTGGCAGTAGTGCCCAGCTACAGAAATGCCAACCAGTTTTGGAATGCAAATGCATTATCCTTCCTGTATTAAGATAATGTTACTGAATCAGCACTAGTGAGACATATATTCTTGGAAGTTTGTCTGCTGGTTTTGATGATGATTTTCCCTGGGGCAAGTATCCACTATCCCTTAGAACTGATTATATGGGCATGTAATAGAAGTGCCTAAGAGATATGTAGCATATTTAGACATTGTCTAAACTGGTTCCAGTTAACTAACTATAGGGTGAATAAAAATCTCTTTGAATCACTTCATAACTGGAACTAAGAGTTTTAGGAGACACTTGTCTACTGGAACCATCAGTCTTTGAAGTGACTTACTCCTGCCTAGTGGCATTTTGGGGAGAAACAAATGATATAAGGGGATCTTTAACATATGATACCTACATGTTGCCCATTAAGAGGGGGCTCACAGATCTGGGTGGAGAGTATCCCCAGCATCCACAAAACAGGATGGAAGCCACTAGGCAAGGAGAAGGGAAAGCTATACAAGGACACTGACCAGCTCTATATAACTCTCAAAAACATGCTGGCTCAAATCCAGATCTATCCCAGTACCAGGCCCTTCATGGAGACTGTGAAGAAAGCAAAGGCTCCAGATTATTATGAAAGTCATCCACTTTCCCATCAAACTGAAGATCATGACTAAGCATCCATAAGATGGACATTAGGACATGAATTTGATGGGACCAATACCATGTAGAAACTGAGTTAAGTAGGGACTAATTATGCAAGGTGGCATGGGGTAGAGTGTACCCCCAAAGTATTAAGGGGGAAGCATTTGTATTCTTGTTTTTGCTACATTTTAAAAATATCCCTTTGTAAAAGTTAATTCATGTTAAGTAGTAGTTAAGTGAAGTTGGAGCACTAGTTACTGGAGACTAATAGTTAGGTAACTACACTTGCAGTAGCATTAGAGCAAAACTCTACCTCTCAGGAGTATCCCTAGAACTCTAAAAAGAGATTTAGCTGGCCTAACTTTTTAAAAAAGTAAGGCTAAAATACTTCATTTATTCATCACATAATGCATGATTAAATCAATTTTACACATATAGGAACTGAAATACAAAGAGAAAAAGTGACCTGCCTAAGATCAATTAACTGATAAGTACCTATTTTTTATCTCAATTTCTTTGACTCCAAATTCAGCTCTCTTCACAACTCTGCCTTCCTAGGTGCGTAGAAAAGGGGACCTAGGTTCTAGTTGTGACTGTCATTAACTTTCTGTGTCATTCCATTTAAGTCCTTTGAACAAGAGTTGGCAAGGAGATATGAAACTTGGTACAGTAAAAATAATACTAGATTTGAAGTCAGAAGATCTGGATTCAAATCTCAAACTTTCCCCAAATTAGCTAAGGATCATGAGCAATCAATCAATAAACATTTTTATTTATTAATCATTGCCTAGGTGCTACAGTGAATAGAGTATTGGATTGGAAATCAGCATTCATCTTCCCGAGTTTAAATCTGATTTCAGACACTTACTAGTTGTGTGAACATAGACAAGTCATTTATCCATGTATGCCCAGTCTCTCGTCCATAAAATGAGCTGCAGAAGAAAATGGCAAATCACTCCAGTACCTTTGCCAAGAAAACACTAAATGGGGTCCCAACGAGTTAGGCACAACTAAAAAACTAAATAACAACAAATATGTCAGACATTGTTACAGGGGATAAGGATGCAAGTGCAAAGAACTATCTCTCTTTCCAAAGATCTAAAATTTCATTGAGAAAGACAGCAAATGCATAAGGTACAAAGAGAAACAAATATGGATATGTTCAAAATTTGGGGAAAAGAAAACAAGTAATTAAGGAAATCAAGAAAAGCTTCTTGCACAAATAAGATAATACTTGAGCTGTATCCTAAGGAAGTCAGGATCCTTGTGAAGTTGTAGTAAGAGGAAGTAAATTCTGAGCATGTGGAACTGTCTGAGCAAAGGAATTTGAGTATAATGGTGGAGACAAAATCACTGCCAGACTATTTTAGCTGGATACCTGGATGAGGTACCACCACTTGATCAGTCAAAAGACCTTCAAATATGTGTAAAAAGTATTTGAAAGTTGCCAATGAAATGACTCCCACAAGAAATCTGTTCCAAGTAATTGTGAAATTTTATTTCATCCTCTGAACCCTGAACAAAAGCATTGAGTTTGCCACATTGACAGACTTTTCCAGAAATAGGAATATGTGACTTTCCACTCAAACACCCAAGATAGAACTAGCTGGAGAGAGTTGGGGAGGGAAGGGGAATCTTAGCCTTAAACAAATCTTCTCTTTCTTAACCAGGGAAAGATCTTGTATGGTTCTAAAGATCTAAAGGATGTTGTCTGTCTTATTATCATCATCCTAGCAGCATACTCCAAGACAGGAAGAGCTCTGTTTCCCCTCTGTAGTTCTAAATATCATCTCTAGATCAGATGATGGTGATGTCTGCATCACTGGGACAAGGACAACTTTGGTTCTTGTATTTAAAAGGAGGTCAAAAAAGGAATTATGTATAGTCTACCTGAGGTGAAGTTCTCACTCCACAAATAGAAGAAATACATTTCTGTCAACTTGAAACTGAATGCTTACTACTCCATGGCCATATAGGCTTTCTAAGCTTAAGTTTATTTTCCTTGGAATACATATATATACATAAGAAGCAACATGCCAAAGACTTCTGGAGGGGAAACAGATTTTGTACCAACTATATTTTTTGCATCCTTTTCATAAATACCCTTTTTATATGCAAATTCAGGGTAGCTGACTAAATGATTCTTAAGGGATTATCTTGGGGAGAAATATAAGAGTGGGATCCTAGAATCAATAGAGAATGATTCCTGACTTCTCAGAGGTACACATGGAATCATTGAAGGAAGATGTAGTTCTGGGGATGCTCCCTACCTATGATATTAGGATTTGGGATGAGCATATTCAGAATCCATAAGGGCTATATGTGTGAGGAACAGAAAGTCAGTTTAGTTTCATGGTAGAATATACAATGGAGGTATAGTGACCAATGAAGCTAAAAAGATAAGTTTAATCCAGGTTATAAAGGTCTTTAAAATTTAAACAGATTTATATACATATATAATTTATCCTAGAGACAATAGAAAGCCACTGAAGTTGATAGGGCAGGGAAGTAACATGGTCAGATCTGTGTTTAGGGAAAATTACTTTTGCAATAGTATGTAGGATAGACTGACATGGTGAGATACTTGAAATAAGAAGACTAATTGGAAAGTTTTTACATTAATCAAGGCAATAAGAAATGAGGGTCTGACAATACTACCTAAAGTAATCTTACTTATTTAGTTCCATACCTATCAAACTCCCAACAAATTATTTTACAGATCTAGAAAAAATAATAACAAAGTTCATATGGAAGAACACAAAGTCAAGAATTTCAAGGGAATTAATGGAAAAAATGCTAATGAAGATGGCCTAGCTGTGCCAGACCTAAAATTACAAAGCAGTGGCCTTCAAAACCATTTGATACTGGCTAAGAAGTAGTTGATCAGTGGAATAGGTTCACAGGACAAAATCATCAATGACTATAATAATCTAGTGTTTGACAAAGCTAAAGACCCCAGCTTTTGGGATAAGAACCCACTATTTGAAAAAAATTGCTGGGAAAATTAGAATCTAGTAAGTCAAAAACTAGGCATTGGCATACACCTCACATCATATACCATGATTTAGACATAAAGAGTGATATTATAAGCAAATTAGAAGAACATGGGATAGTTTACTTCTCAGATCTATGGAGAAGGAAGAAATTTGTGATCAAAGAAGAATGGAGCTCATTATTGAAAACAAAATAGATAATTTTGATGATATTAAGTTAAAAAGGTTTTGTGCAAACAAATTTAATGCAGACAAGATTAGAAGGGAAGCAATAAATTGGGAAAACATTTTTACATTCGAGGGTTCTGATAAAGGCCTCATTTCTAAAATATATAGATAAATTACTCAAATTTAGAAGAATTCAAACCATTCTCCAATTGATAAATGGACAAAGGATATGAGCAGACAATTTTCAGATGAAGAAATTAAAACCATTTCTAGTCATATGTAAAATAAATGACTATTGATCAGAGAAATGCAAATTAAGACAACTCTAAGATACCACCACACACCTCTCAGATTGGCTAAGATGACAAGAAAAGAGGGGATGTGGAAAAACTGGGACACTAATACATTATTGGTGGAATTGTGAGGTGATCCAATCATTCTGGAGAGCAATTTGGAACTATGCTCAAAAAGTTATCAAACTGTGCATACCCTTCGACCCAGCAGTGTTTCTATTGGGCCTATATCCCAAAGAGATCTTAAAGGAGGGAAAGGGACCCACATATGCAAAAATGTTTGTGGCAGACCTTTTTGTAGTGGCAAAAAAAACTTGAAATTGAGTGGATGCCCATCAGCTGGAGAATGACTTAATAAGTTATAGTATATGAATGTTATGGAGTATTATTGTTCTACAAGAAATTATAAGCAGGATGATTTCAGAGAAGTCTGGAGAGATTTACATGAACTGATAGAAAGTGAAATGAGCAGAACCAGAAAAGCATTGTACATGGCATACGGTAATATAATATGATGATCAGTTCTGATGGATGTGGCTCTTCTCAACAATGAGATGATTCAGACAAGTTCCAGTGATCTTGTAATAAAGAGAGCCATCTATACCCACACAAGAGGATATGGGAACTGAGTGTGGATCACAACATAGGATTTTCACTTCTTTTTTATTTTTTTGTTTTCTTTCTTGAATTTTATTTTCTTTTTCATTTTTTTCATTTTTGATCTGATTTTTCTTGTGCAGCAAGATAACTATATAAATATGTATGCCTATATTGGATTTACATATGTGTTACCATACTTAACATATATTGGATCACTTGCCATCTAGGGCAAGAGTCAGGGGAAAGGAGAAAAAATTCTAACCAAAAAGGTTTTGCAAGCGTCAATGTTGAAAAATTATCCTTGCATATGTTTTGAAATAAAAAGCTTCAATAAAAAAAGAGAAAGAATTATTTTAAAAAATTGCAAAACTATGCACTGTATAGCATAAGGAGGGATCATATTGTTCAAAACTTGAAAATGAGATTCAACTTTTTGTCCTTTTATTTTTAAGAATAGAATTGTTCTAATGATTCAAAACATTATCATTTGGAATGTGCATTCCTGATCTCTATGGAATTAAATTGTTCACTGTTATAAAAAAAGAAGAAGAAAGAAATGAAGGTCTGAATTAAGGCAATGGCTGTGAGTAGGGAGGAGTTGTAGAGGTAGAAATGTCAAGTCACTTCTTCAAGTCTTGATGTCAGATTTATCTTTAAATTAAGATAGGGACCAGATGGTTCCTAAGGTCCCTTCCATCTATATATACACCTATGATCTTATAATTTTCATTTCTTTTTTCAATTCTAAGAGTCTAAGATAAGTATGATGTAAGAACTCTCTGACACAGTAGACTTTTGGAACTTGTATACAAATGTCATAAACTAAATCTTGACTTTATATAGTTCTATTTATTAATGGATTTTGTGCTTTATGCCATTAAAGAGAAAGGAAACTAATATCCTCCTCCTAATTGTTCCAAACACTTATCACCAATTTCCATTACCTTTGAGGGATTCTCTGTGCTCATCTTGCCCATCTACCATGGCCTAGAGATATACAAAAAAGCCTATTCTCAAGTTGACAGGAGAATGAAATTAACTCTCTGGAATTCTTCCTCCTGGCAATCCTGAGCCAGAGCCCTTTATCACCCAAAACCTAGGACATTTGGCTGAACGATACTATGAAAAACAGAGAGCCAGCAGGATGGAGCACAAGCCCTCCCTAACTCTCTTGTCAACATGGGTTCCCTTCTGCAGGAAAGCGCCCCTACATGCCAGAATTTAATCAAAAAAATCCATGGTCCAACAGACACTTGCTGTGGGGAAATTGCTAATCAGCATGATCTGGAATAGATGAGAAGTGGATGTCTGCTGACAGAGGAAAGGACTGCAGTCTGGCCACCCTGGAACAGATTCCACAGATCAAGAGTGCTGAGCATGCTGCGTTCTGCCAAATGGGCAAGCACACCTGGGACCTGCGGGCCAGGAGCGATGTGAGTCATTCTAAGGATTCTCAGCCCACCTCCCTACAGAAGGGCAATCTAAGCACATAATCAGTAATGAAGTTCCAGGGACATTGAGCAGAGGGTACTGTGGGTATAACAGACAGGTCATTTCTAGGAAAACTGGCTTCACATCTCATTTCCATTGTTCCTGTAGTAATGTGCTACTGAGCTGGATCATTAACATAACCTGCTCAAATGACAGATTATGGCTATTGCAAAGGTGACCTAGTGCCAATGAAGACACTCCACTAAGTAGTTTCTCATGTAAAATGAGTGGCTTTTTCCTGAATTTCCACCACTCCACTGAAACATGGTCCTGATACATACAGAAGTGAACCACCAACCCTTGAAAGGAGAAGTATCCACAACGTGTAGGAACAATCTATCCTGTCTCAGAATTCTGTAGAGGACAGGGTTTGATCCAGATGCTCTGAAAAGCCCCTTTTCTCTCTATGAAGACTACAAGTGCTTTAGGGCAAAGAACATATAAAGCGGGGGAAAGAATGATAGATTTGGACTCAAGTAACCTGGGTTTTCAAATCAAGCATTCAGCCATTTAATCTCTGTGTGATCTTGGACAAACTTCTCTGGGTTTTGATCTCCTCATCTGTAAAATTAGGTGATTTAGATAAATGACATTCTGGCTATTACTAGATCTAAATCTATAATCTTTTGACTTTCATGTGCTTAAGCACCAAAATTCTGGGTATACTAAAGGTGCTCAATTAATGCTTATTACATTAAATTGAATAGCTGCCATCAGACATATCATCAGAAGCATAGATGAAGTCAAATGATACTATAAAGAGTGGGGATGGGGAAGGGGTTGAAGGGAAACAAGAAAGGGTATGAGGGAAATAGCACCCTCAGGAAAGTGAGCTCTTAAGTGACACTTACCAAGAGGACAATCAAGTAAAATGTCTTCTCCAGGATTATAGCATATAATTGGAAGCAGCTGATAAATCTGGATTCACTGTGTTTTTAGTTATGCAAAACCATGAATTCTACCTCATAGGCTGGCTCCTCTGTTTGGCTAAATGAGATCTCTATTACGTGTCACACAAACCCAATTCTATTAACATGCAAATGGAATTGATGCTGTGCACTTAGAACACAAATGCTTAAATGGTATTACAATTCTAATAAAAGGAAAATGACCTCTGTGCAAAATTCACCATACAAATTTCCAAGAAGTTGGAAATAAACTATTAAGTACCAAGCTGGCAAAAATATAAAATGCCAAGATGATGAGGGAGGAAATTGCAGTAAAAGGGCAAGGTTTTTAGTTAAGATACACTGGGTTGAATTCTAGGATATTTTGTATTAAATGGCAAATACAAAGTACCTCTATGAAGATGACTTAGTAATATAGATTTCCATCCCCACACTATCCCCCAAACTTCAGGTTCATTTTTTAACTAATTTCTGGACATCTTTCCCAGGATGTTGTGTCAGCCCCTCAACAGAGTATGCACAAAATTGAACTTATTATTTTCCTCTGAAAACCTGGTTCCCCTACTGACTTTATTTTTCCATTAAGGTTACCACCATGCTCCTAATCACAAAGTCTCCTAACACTGATATCATCCTCACTCCTCTATTTCTTTCTTCCTACTTAACAGTTACCAAGAATTGTTAATTCTACTTCCTCCATAAATCTGAAATCTTCACTTCTGTATTTTTATTGTCTCCCCACCCCCAGTTCAGTCCCTTGCTACCTCTTATTAGATTATTGCAATATCATAAAACTAGTCTCTTCTCTTTCTTTTCAGTTTTTTCTCTCTTATTTCTAATCTGTTCAACCCCTACTTAATGATCAAAGCAATCTCTAAAGTTTAGCTATTGCACTGCTCTCCTGCTTAAAACTTTTCAGTATCTCCCTCTTAAACTCCAACCTAAATCCTCAGACTGTCCTTCAGGGGCTGGCAAAGTGATCTGTGTCATGTTGGACATCAATTTAACTTTCTGCATCTCAGATTAATTCCTTGTGAATTGAAGGGTTGACCAGATCATTTCTATAGTCTTTCTCAACTCTGCCAGCCTATGATTATATGAATATATGAAAACAGCATTCAGAAGAAAATAATCAAGACTGCTGATTCTCTGTATGGAATTATAGAATATTAGAATTATTCACACTAAAAATATGTGGCTCTTTAAAGTCATTTTGAGCTGCTTCTAATACACCACTGCAAAAAGTAGAAAGAATTTACATGTTTATTTAGGAAGCAGTGTGGTATAATGAATAGAAAAACACTGAGCTTGGAACCAGGAAGACAAAGGTTTAAATCCCGCTTCAGATACCTATTAGCTGGATAATTTTTGGCTAGAAACAAGCTCTGTTAGCCTCAGTTTCTTCATGTAGAATGGGAATAAGAGTAGCAACCAGACAGAATTGTTACAAGGATTAAATGAGACAACATAGGTAAAACATTTTTCAAATCTTTAAGCAGTATATAAATTTCACTTATTTGTTTCCCTCACAACATTTTCATAATGAAAGTGTTTTGTTAAACCTTAAAGAAACTCTAGAAATACGTGTGTAACTGATTTTCACCAATGAAGGGAGTCATGGAAATGGATTTGAGTTTCAAGTTATATAAAAATTCTTCATCATCATCATTAACAACAACATTTTAGTGCTGTTACTGAAATTATAGAATTTTAGAGAAAGATATAATTTTATTTTGTACAATCCTGCATTTTGCAGGTGAACAGAGACCCAGAGAATTTATAAGCAAATTTACCAAGGTCAAACAAGGAATTAGTGGCAAGACCCAGAATCCATCCTATCTTCTGACTTTACATTCATTTCTTTCTTCCTAAAAATCTATTATATCAGTTTTTTAAATTTGATTTAGTGGGTTCAGAATTTGGCACAAAATGGTATTTTTGCTAGGATATGGGAGGTTTTTGTGGGAGGGTGATTAGTGGTCACTAAGATCATTTTCTTCTGATCATAATGCTATAAAAATATGACATTTTAAAACCCATAGTTATGAATATTTAAATTATAGGCATACTTTACTGGAAAAGGTAGGGCAAAAATAGAACACAAGAAGCAGGTGAATCATTCACCCCAGCAGATCATCTGGTGGCTTCTAATCCAGTTCAACTCAATGTACACTAATTTTTAAGTATGTGCTATCTCTAAGACTATCTGGCAGGAATTGGTCATACCACACAAGGCAAAATTTAAAACAATTCCTGCTTTCAAGACTCTTACATCCAGAATTCTCCCATAAAACAGAAGCAGATAGCAGACCCGATTAAAAGTCAGAATCCTACAATATGTTGTTTACAAGAAACACATCTAAAGCATAGAAATATATACAGAGTGAAGGTAAAGGGCTGAAGCAGAATCTATTATGCTTCAGATGAACAAAAAAAAAAGCAGGGGTAGCAATCCTGATCTCAGATCAAGTAAATGCAAAGATAGATCTAATTAAAAGAGATAAGGAAGAAAACTATATTTTACTAAAGGATACCATAGATAATAAAGCAATACCAATACTAAATTTATATGCACCAAGTGGTATAGAATCCAAATTCCTACAAGAGAAGTTAAGAGAGATGCAAGAAGGAATAGACGGATAAACTATATAGTGGGGGATCTCAACCTTGCTCTTTCAGAATTAGATAAACCACAAAATAAATAAGGAAGAAGTTAGGGAGGTAAACAAAATGTTAGAAAATTTAGGTATGATAGATCTTTGGAGAAAATTGAATGGAGACAGAAGGGAGTTTACTTTTTTCTCAGTGGTTCATGGAACTTATACAAAAATTGACCTTATGTTAGGACATGAAAACCTCAAAATCAAATGCAGAGAGACAGAAATAGTAAATGCATCTTTTTCATATTACAATGCAATAAAAATCAAAAGAAATATAAGGCCAGGAGAAAATAGACCAAAAGTTAATTGGAAATTAAATAATCTAATCCTAAAGAAGGAATGGGTGAAAGAGCAAATCATAGACACAATCAATACTTTCATCCAGCAGAATGACAATAATGAGACAACATACCAAAATTTGTGGAATGTGGCCAAAGCAGTTATAAGGAGTAATTTTATATCTCTAGATGCCTACTTGCATAAAATAGAGAAAGAGAAGATCAATGAATTGGGCTTACTATTAAAAAAGCTAGAAAAAGAACAAATTAAAAACTCAATTAAATACCAAATTGGAAATTTTGAAAATAAAAGGGGAGATTAATAAAATTGAAAATAAGAAAACTATTGAATTAATAAATAAAACTGAGTTTATTTTATGAAAAAAACCAACAAAATAGATAAGCCTTTAGCTAATTTGATTACAAAAAGGAAAGAGGAAAATCAAATTATTAGTCTCTTAACTCTACCAATTTTTCTTTTCAACTATCCTACTGTTGATGTGAATTTTAAACATACAGCATTTCCCTTGTAAAAAAAAAAAAAAAAAATGAATTGTTCATCTTTAAACAGTTTGTTTCGTGTTAAGTTCCTTAAAACTGATCTTTCAAAATGGCTCTTACAATGTTTCTATTAAGTGGGGGTTTGGTTGATAGAAAGTCCTGAAAATCTGCAAATTCATTGAAGGTCCATTTTTTCTCATTCAAAATTATAGATAATTTTGTTGGCTATATTTTTGGTCACAGGCCTACTTTTTTTGATTGTTGGTATAGATTATTCTGGACTTCTGGTCTTTTATTATGGCTGCTGGTAAGTCTTGTACAATTCTAATTGTAGCTCCAAGCTATTTGAATTGTTTTTTTGTTTTTTTTTCTTATTTCTTGCAAATCTTTCTTTTGATCTCGGGGTTTTAAATTTTGGCAATAATATTCCTGTCTGTTCTCTTTGACAATAGTGAACCTTTGAGGATTTCTTTGAGGTGGTGATCAGTGGATTTTTTTTTTCTATTTCTACCTTACCTTCATGTTCTATCACTCCATGAAAATTTTCTTGAATTATTTCCTGCATTATTGTGTCAAGATTCTCTTTTTGGTCAGGACTTTCTGACAGTCTAATTATTCTTATATTTTCTATTCTTGATCTGATCTCCAGATCTGTCATTTTTCTTATGTTTCACATTCTGTTCTATTTTCTCATTCTTTATAATCTGTTTTAAACAGATTTGGCCTCTCATAACTTCACTGGCTTCCCCTTGCCCAATTCTAATTTAAAAAAAATTATTTTCATCTTTGAGACTCTGTACCTCCTTTTCTAGTTGGTTAACTTTTTTCATAATCTTGTTTTTCTGGGATTGTTTTTATTTTTCTTTTTAGTTTTTTTTTTTCTCAATGTCTTTCATTTGATTTTTGAATTCCTTTTTGAGTTCTTCTATAAATTTTCTCTGATCAGGGAGCCATTTCACTTTATTCTTTGGAGTAGAAACTTTTTTTAACTAAAGTGTCCTCTGAAGATGAACCCCGGTTTTCTCTGTTCCCACAATATGCCTAAATGGTGGGGTTTTTGGTGTAAGCACCTCTAAGAGTGGGGTGGGAAGATGGTACCTTAAGCTTTCCTTTGTTCTCCACTCTAACCAGAAAACTGAAACCAAGAGCTCCACCCTCCTGCAAGTGCCCACAGCCAGCAGCATCCCTGCCTTGCTGCCCTTGTACTCCCTGAGTGCTGGTTCCTTCCTGACCAGGCAGCACAGCTGGGTCTGGCATTCCCAATCATCCCATCTCAGTCTTCCTGTCCTCAAAGCCCAACTCAACAAGTAGTCCTGGAGGTAAAAGTCTCTGTGGTTCCTCCTGAGGCTCCAGCCATGCCCGTCTAGCCCAAGGGATCCCCACTTGCTGTTTCTGCTGAGTTAACCCAGAGGTGTCTATACTTCAGATTAATGCCCAGCTTGGAATCTTTCTTCAGACATTCTTGGGTTTTATCAGGAGGAACCCAGTTCTGCCCCAAGTCTTCCTGATTTTTCACCAATCTATTTTCAATTTGAGGTGCAAATTTGTTATATTTGTGGGGGAAATTGAGAGAGCTTAAAATTAACCAATTCATTCTTCCATCTTCCCAGAATCCTCCCAGATCATGGGCATTGGAAGCTCTACAAAGGGAATTTCCTATTTCTTCTTCCCATGCCCATGTACCCCATTTATTCCTATAAGAGACATTTTAAGATTGGGAGTTCATCCTCAAGCCTTACTCATGACCTCACTTGTGGTGAGAACTACCCAGGATTGGTAGCATTAGGCCTGGCCAAGACTTCTCCACTGGTAAAGGACAATAGTTCAGAATAGAAGCAATCCTATCTCTCCCCAAGCATATACCAAAGGCATTTTCCAGTATCTCTGGCACCAAATTGATGGCCTCTACAAGCTCCAAGCATAGAACAAAACTTCATTTTCTCTTTTATGCTAATGGTTCTGTTTATACCACCAACCTGACCTAGTCAGAGCTAGGTCCAAAAGGCCAAGGATTTATCATTTTGCTTCAACTAAAAAACAATAACAAAAAAAAAAACTCTTGTTAATCTTAAATTGCTGTATAACTGTAAGATGCAATTATATACATATGCTTTTCACCTCCTTTTACCCCATTCCAAAATAGGTTGACACCAGCTGGGACTATACCCAAAAACATTCAAAGAAGTTGAGGACAGAAACTCTTAGATCAGTGACAGCCTCTGAGAAAGAAAAGGATACCAAAAAAAAATAGACAATTGGCTTTGATGGGACTGATTTTTTTTCATCCATTCATATGAAAGAGATCCAAAAATCTGACCAAATAACACATTTTACCTATTTTTATAGGAAATAAGGAGCCACTGTTTTCAAAGAAGACCCCAGATTTCAAAGTCTAAGCCCCCTCTCCACTCTTGTCTGTCACCAAAGATATGCTACAAAAACACAGATTCCAATATTTCCCTTCATACAACTTTAAGGCCATTTTCCTATTCTTAAAAAAATAGAGAATAGATCCAGCTACCCAAACCTAACTTGGAAAAGTACCCCCTCATATGTTTAGCAATTTCTAAAAGTGCTGTTGTATTCAGCCCCATCTTCCTCAGGCCTCTCAGCTTTCTGGGGGGAAAAGAGAAAAGGTCAGAAATGAAAACTTAAGCTCCAGCCCAGCTACAGCACATGAAGCTCTTGGGGAGCAAGATAAACGATATAACAAGACCAGTTGGTGAATCACTGTCAATTCAGCTGAAAAAAAGGATCAAGCCTCAGTCTTGGCTTTAAAGGAAAACCCTAGCCAGGTTGTTTAACCCTATTTTGTGAGAAAATGTCCACAATGCCCTTCTTCTAATAAGTCAACTGGGTAAAAAAGCCACCTTTTACCTCAGTCACCATGCTCTGAATAGAAATCTCAAAGGGGAATCTTAAATACTAGCTAAGGTTGCTTGTTTTCTAGGTATCTTTTATTTTGTAACTTAATTCTGCTCACAAAGCAGATTTGGGAATGGGGAATAGCAGTTCGAAGTAAAGTGTGAGAGAGTCAACAAAAAAAAAGAATGTGGGTCCCCAGACATGAATACAATATGGGTTCTATTCACAGCACAACAAATCTCAGGCTTTTCTTGAAAACAAGCATTCAGGAGCCCTCAGTTGCTCCACTGGTGACTAAACAATCTCCCAAGACAGAAAATATTCCCCAAAATCTCAGTTTACCCATTTCAAACCTACCCCACCTCCCTTTATCCCTACAAAATTAAAAACAAGAATATTGCTTGACCAACTCCAGCCAAGACCCCACCTCTTCAAAGTGGTTGTAAAGTCAGGGGGGAAAGACTCTAGAAAAACTCCCAAGATATATTTCCAAAACCTCTCCACACACTTTACAAGACAGAAATTTTTTGGTTCTGCAGGTCTTCTCTCTCCATCCCCTGGCCCATTTTTCTTCCCTCAGCACAGTTTCTTCTATCTTCTCCAATATCCCAGTACAGGTTCCTCCAACAGTTTCACAGCATCCCACCACCAACAGTAACAAGTATAAAGGTCCGCCAATGCTCAGATGCCAGATGAAAATGACTCTCAGGTTTAAAACTAGGGCGTTTCTGAGAGTCTGATTCTTCCCTGGTTACTGTGGCTAGGTGACCTCATACTTAGCCAAAGCATATTCCCCTCAAAACTTTTCCATCCTAGACTAGGTTTAAAGATCCAGGACTAAACCAGAAAACAGCTGGCCCCAGCAAGTGGCAGAAGAAGTGCTAAGAGGAAGAGATGAGATGTGATTTGAGGGCCAAAGTAATTTAGTTGACGTAGACACCAGATGATGGCAAGCACAAAGTTGGGGTTCAGTCATGTGAAGAATTCACAATGGCCATTCTGTTTGGCAAAAAGTAGATTTATTTAGCGAAGAGATTATAGATAAAATGAAGGGGTACACCGGGAATGGTAAATATGAAATAGAATTGGAGGGCATTTGAGACAAGTTCCTCAGTGGAACCCACAATTACCCAAGAGAAAGGGAGCACCCCATGAGGTTGGGGCAAGCCCTTAGCTGGCAGCTAAATCCTGAAAGGGGCCTAGCACCCTAAAAGAGTTAGCTGGAAGAAGTGGGGTTGGGAAGTAAAGTGGGGTTTGGGGATTTACTGTGGCATGGGGGAAGGGGGAAGGGGAAAGACACAACCAGGCAGAGTGCTGTGGTGAACTGACCCAAAGGAAGGCAACAGCCATGGGATGGCCCACAAGTAGGTTTTATGGGGAAATTTTACCCCCAGGGACATGACTGGGATTTCTACAGTGGATGGGTCTCAGGAGTTTAACGTAACTTGGATTTCAGACTGGACCACCTCCCCAAAGGGTGGGACCATGGAGCTAAACTGATCTCTATTAGAGCTTTCTCTTAGGGATCAATTCTTTTTCTCTTATTTCAAAACACCATTCAAGACCTCATCAGATGGAATAAAACCCTATAAATACTGCCAGCTATGGCAGGCTCTATAAACAATAGAAATTGCCACATACCCAAAGTCAGTATTCATGACCCTACTGTGGAATGAATTGCTGGAATGAAAAGTCAATTTGTCAAAGTTGTCTTCTAATTCGAAGTTCAGCTCTTGCCTATGTCATTTGACTGTCTACAGAGCAGTATAGTACTCCAATAACTTCCCAGACCAAAGCCCTTTTCTTGGCCATCCCTTCTTTGTATGTGTAGACTTCCAAATGGATTCCTTTTTATCTTATTTTATCTATCTATATCTCTAATTAATCTGTGGATAGATAGATAGATAAAAAGGCCATTATCTGCCATTTCATTCTTACTTAGCCTGAATCAATCAAACTGAGACCAGTTAAAAACTTTATCTTAAAAAGGCCCAGGTCTCCCACTGCATCCAGAGCCATCTTTAGTTGTCCTGATCTATATCTGGCCACTGGACCCAGATGGCTCTGGAGTGAAAATGAGGCAGTGACTTTGCACAGCCTCCCTCATTTGGATCCAATTCATTTGTATGTCACAGCATCACCTCCTTGATACCATGGTGGTCTTCAAAAACAAAGAACAAAAAACAACATGGAGAAAGCAGTACCTATCAGAGGCAGTGAGCTGGTACAGAATCCTAGACCTAAAATCAGGGAAACCTGGATTCAATTCAGCCTCAGATTCTCCCTAGTTATGTAATCCTGGGCAAGTCACAACTTCTTCTGCCTCAGTTTCTTCAACTGTAAAATGAGGGTAATAATTGCACTTATCTCCCAGGATTGTTGTGAGGATTAAGTGAAATAAGATTTTTAAAATGCTTAATGTGGTACTTGCATTCTTCTCAGTCATAATTTCCTCTTCTGTAAAATGTGAATGATAACATTATCTACTTCCCAAGGTTATTGTAAAGATCAAATAAAATAGCATATGTAAAATGCTTTGTAGTGTAAAAAAAAAGCACTATATAAACACTGGCTGTTATTATTATCTTTATCTAATTGGGTTGAACTATCCTGAAAAATCGTTTAGTTTGGACTCCCTTTAAGAGTGGCCCACTTTTACTGCATAAGATGGTCAGAAAACTTGTTACATAAATCCAGATGCCATCGATAGGTAAGTTGTCCTTATAGTTTACATCCTGTCACTAATAAGCCAGCTGTGGAGCTGGCTCCATAGTAGCAAGAAGGAATTTGAATCAGAGTTCCTCCCAATCAGCTAGTAACTGTAGGTTATTATACTAGATCATTACTGCATTTGGCAGTGGGATTGGAAACTCCTGAAGCTGTGTCAAGAGAGTCTCAAACCGTACTTTTCATCCATTTACATTTCCAAATGACCATGTTAAACAATGAAAGACAGAAGAACCTTTTCAATATGATCAAATGAGGTTAAGAAGGTTGGTTTGACCTACATCCAGCAAGAAGGAAATTTTGTTCAGTAAAATTTGGCTGTCCTTGATCTTTGAGGGTTCACGTGTGTGTGTGTGTGTGTGTGTGTGTGTGCCTCTGAGCAATCATTCTTATGTCTAAACTTGAAAAAGAAAAAAAAGCAAAGCTCAGAATTGCAAAGTTCCATTTGGGAGTTATTATATTTTAGGGAGGGGAGAGTTAAAAAAGAAAAATGCCTTATTTGAATCAAATCTGCATCCAATACTGTAATATTCTCAAATTACTCAGCAGAGATTCCTGAAAATGTCCCTTGTGTTAGAATAAGGCAATCACCATCCCCCAAAGCTATACAGCAATTCACAGGGCAGTGATATGGGTTATATTATAGAATACTGGGCTATGGAAATCACTCACTCTTTCCTCAGATGAATCATCCAATATCCTCAAGGATTTGAAGGAAGAAATAGGCGCCATTTTTCATCTTCTGAACTATAAGAAAAAGTTATCTGGGTACTAGGTGGGCTAGTAATGGACTCAAGACCTGAGGTCTCAACCTCCAATCAATTAATCTAATAGCCTTGATGAGGAGTGTGTGCATGAGCTGCCCATGCAGCAATGAGAACATGTTCCTTTGGTGTATTCTCCCTTGTTTTAATTTCTGGAATATTAGCAGTGCCTGCTCTACAACGATTCCCAACCAATTAGGCTTTTATACATCTGTTGAATAAGAAGAGTACCACACTCGATTGAAGCAGAGGGAAAATTATGCTTTGCCTGAAGTCATCAAATAAATAAGCCTAAGCTTACATACCCAGGGCCTACATGAAATTAGAATTAATTTAACAAAAACCAGGCACTGGGCCTAAAAGGAATTCATAGTGTTTGGGCCTTTCTTTTATTTTCTTTCTGTTATGATTTTCTTAGGATTACCTTATTGGAAAAACACTTTCTATCCAGGGATAGCAATTAGTGGGCAGAGAGAACTGGGCAGAGTGGTTGGTTTAGGAAAAGTGAGAGCTAACATTTCAAATGTGAGTGGAAAATAATGTGTTCTCAGCATAAAGATTTTTAGAAATCAGATTTGGAACTGGAGGTGGAGGGGGTGCTTTAATGCAGAGTGCCAAATTTAGAAAGCATCTACAGATCTTACAGTCATACAGCAGCATAGAAATAAGAGTTTAACATCTAGTTAGCCAAAATAATTAAGTAAAATAGCTACTATATGACAGGCTAAGATAAACTCATCCCTTGCTCTTTCCTTCCTCTACCTTATTAACTGAGTATATACTATGTTTTAGTACTTGTCCCAACCGCAAAAATTCTTGGTTATGGCTATGTTGGAAGATATTTGCAATTGTACTTTATAAATAATGAATTCCTTTTTTTTTCCTCTCACAATAGACACCAAAATCAAAACCCTTTACAAAATAAGAAGTTAATCAAAATGAATTAGTATAGGTCACTTTCCGTTTTGGAAGTATAATGATTGTTAACAAGTCAGCACTGGAAATATAAATCCAAGAAGTAAGACAGTTGTTACCCTTGAGGAATTTACATATTATTTTTTTTTATTTTTCATTTATATATTGGGATAACCACGGCGAAAAATCACTGGACAGTCACAAGTAATTGGAATTTTAGGGAGTGTTTTATTAGCTGGGGCCGGTGACTGAACCCCCAGACTAGCTAGAAGGATTCAATCTCGAGCCTTGTGGGCAACAAACTTTTAAAGAGCACTGACCACTTCCCCCCCCGCACAATTTGCAGTTATACATTGATTTCTCAAATATAATGAGGATATAACAGGATTTGAGGTACACATTGTAAAATACTGATACATTAACTGGGTCAATACACCTGATCCAGAGCAAACTATCTTTGTTGAATAGAATACTTCTCTTATTAAGTTTGGACAAACATACTGTGGAGTAAACCCATTTCCTTCGTCTTGCAAGGTAAACAATCCTTGGACTCTGATTGAGTAAATACTATCAGGAAATTCCTAGGCTCCTTGTGAGGTAAACATTCCTAGGACCCTTATTGAGCAAATACTATTAAGGAATTCCTAGGCTCCTTGACCTGAAGAGGGGAAGGGTTGGGTCTGTCCATTTCATATATATATATTGAGGCAATTGGGGTTAAGTGACTTGCCCAAGGTCAAACAGCTAGGAAGTGTCACATTTGAACTCAGGTCCTCCTGACTTCGTCTGGTATTCTATCCATTGCACACCTAGCTGCCTCAGGAATTTACATTTTAATATGGGAAGACAACATATAAAAAAGGAAGCTGGGATGGGGAGGATGGTCAGGTAGTTAAGGAGATGGGGAAAAGGGCATACACACACATAATACTTGAGGGAATCAAATCTGCAGACTGCAGAGAAATGAAGGCTTGGCTAGTTTGGGCTAATTCTTAAAATGAAACCTGGGGGAAGAATAAGTATTAATGGAGGGTTAAAATGAAAAGAAAGGGGCCAGCCTCCTATCAGAGAAAGAGGCCAAAGGAACAGAGGGTAATCCAATGTGAGAAAGCCTAGGGTATAGTGAACTTCAAGGCCAAAGTGGTTTCTGATGCATGGATGATTGAGAAAGTCCTAAGTATAAGGAATAACAGCCTTGAGAGGAATGAAGTCCCCAAAGGAAGGATACCTTTAACAACAAAATCATTTGTATTTTTAGGACACAATTACATACCCAGCAAATTCAGATAACTTTACAGACCTGATCCACCCCCATCTACCCAAATGAATATATAATAATTCACATTTATAAAGTGTTTCAAGTATAGGAAAGTGTTTTCCTCCTAATAGCATTGCTAAGAAGACATTACGAGTACTATTAACCCCATTTTATAAATAATGAAATTGAAGCTTAGTAATTTATCCAAGATCACTTACATAATAAATGTTGGAGATAGAATTCAAATTTATAGGATTATAAATATAGAACAAGAGGAGATTTAGAGGCCATCTATTTCCATCTTCTATTTTACAAATGGAATTGAGGCTCAGTGTGGCTAAGTGATTTGTTATACTACTAGATAGTATCAAGAGGAAGATCAGAATACAGGTCTTCTTGACTTCTGGCAGCAGCTTTTTCCTTAGGTTTATGGAAATCTTACCAATCTCCTCTTCTCCTCCCTCTGTGTCAACCAGGTCTTTCCTACATGTCCTAGTGCATGATTTGCATTGACATTTCCCCCACACACCTAAATGCATTACTTCTATCACTGGGTACCAGCTAAGTGCTCAATACATAGCACAAAAGTTTATAATTCCTTGAATAAAAATAAGTCATAAACTTATTGAATGAATAATTACATATTTCTGCTATTCTCTGCCACACCTTGTATGTTATAAAAGTTCCAGGTACCACATTTTAAATCCATTGACCAACAAGCACATCATTTAATGGAATAAACACTGGGCTTGGCGTTAAGAGAACTGGCTACCAAACTTAGCTGTCAGTGGTTGCTGAGGGAATCTATAGGGAAAGTTATTAAGTTTCCTCATCTGGTAAATGTTAACAATATTTATATTACTTATCTCATAGGATTGTTATAAGGAATCACCTTATAAACCTTAATGAGCAAAACAGATATAAAATTTTATCAAAATGAGGATGAAAAGACCTGGAAAGCATGCTATATGAGGAAGACAAACAGCTATCTGGACTGTTACACACGGAGAAGAGAACTTTTTGAGGGGACATGTCTTCAAGTATTACAGCTCTCATCTGGGAAATGGATTAAATTTGTTTTTCTCAACCCTTAGAAGTCAGGACCACAAACAAAAAGTAGAAATTGTATAGAGGCAGACATCAGCTCAAATTAAGTCATAGCTTCTTAACCATTTTTTTCTCCAAAAGTATAATGATCTACCTGGGGCAGTAGTGGGTCCCTTTCACTGGAGATCTTCAAGAAACAGGAGCCTTATTGACCACTTGTCAGGATTTTCCATAGGAGATTCTGATTCAGTTATAGTTATAATTTGCTCCAACCAACCTCTGAAGTCAATCGCTTCTAAATGAGCGATTCTCTGATTTTCAGATCCTAAATGAATGTACTCTTCATACGAAATGGAGCTCTGATCTGGAATGAAAATTTTCATAAATCAATAATAGCCAGAATTTATATAGCATCAAATACTACTTTGCACATATTATCACATTTGATATTCAAAATCCTGGGAGCTCAGTGCTACTATTATCTCCATTCGCATAGGACCTGAACTCATCTTTCTGACTCCAAGTCTGGCATTCTAGTATACTATTTATCTAACTAAAAAAAAAAAAAGATCCAGACACTTGCTGGTAGGGGCAATAGAGTCCATTCAAAGACCACAGTATAATCATTTTACTGTTCCAAAGTCAAAGCATAAATGATGGTGGTTGGGTAGTATTCCAGGGGAGAATTTGTCCTAGAGAAACCATTTTTAGTATCCTGCTGACTCAGTTTAGTGCCCGATGTGTATTAAATCAAATACACATCCCTGTGTAGCAAAGTGTGTTATGCTCTAAGCATAAATTGGGGGGAGGGAGAAGCAGAGAGTTTATCTTTAAGAAATAACTCCCAAACCAACAGCAATGAGTCAAGGTGTAGGAAGAGAATACATTAACCAGATCTCCATGATAGCTTCTCCCAGGTTAAAAGCCACTTCTTATAGTTTTCTCTAAATGTAGAAATGTAGTAATGGCTGTGCTTGGTGTGAGGGGTAAGGCCTGGGATCAGATGGGAATATTTTCATGAAAATAATTCATGATAATGTTCTCTGACACAAATAATTTATGTCCCATTGTACAGAAGTCGCCCAAGTCTGTTTTGTCCCAAACTTCCGACAATCACTTCATTTCAGCAACTGTTCTTTGACTTTCTTTTCTCCCTATCCTTTTGGCTTTAACTTGAAATTATTTGTATCTAACATCAAATATTGGGAGAGAAGAGAGCAATCTGCAAAGAGATGGATCTATGATTTAATCACTTCCAGTGTGAAAATTCCCTGTCTCAAGACAGATCAATTATTTGTTATTGTTTAGTCATTTTTCAGTTCTATCTGACTCTGTGACTCCCCTTTGAGGTTTGCTTAGCAAAGCCACTAGGGTGGTTTGCCATTTTCCTCTCTATTTCATTTTACAGATGAGGAAACACAGGAAAACAGAGTCAAGTGACTTGTCTAGAGTCACTGCAAGTATCTGATGCCATATTTGAACTAATGAAGAGGAGTCTTTCTGACTCATGTGCCAGCTGATTGCCCACCAGCTCAATCAATTATTTATTAGATATTCATTATGTGCCAGCCATTGTCAACACAAATACACTACCAACTAGCTTTCATTCTATAGGAAATTAACATAAGAGTGATACCCAGGGCAGTAAGCTTAGTCTAGGAAGTTACAGGGATTATAAATAGAGTCAAGAATCAGGCCATTTAAAATAGTAGTGATGCAATTTTATTATTGATCCCTGGGGAAAAGAAATAGACCACAGGATTTCAGAGAAAGGATCGGGATCAAAATGAAAAGGAAATAAAACACAGCAGCAGGCTGACGTCAAGATGCCCATGATTCTGATTATGTCCCAGTCATAATGAAGCATGTTTTGGAGACAGCAAGACAAAGATGAACAATTCAGCTGCACTGGGATCTTGAGAGATTGATTGGTGTGTCCAGGGTCAACACACCTAATATTTATCAAAGGTCAAACTTGAAACTAGATCTTTCTGAATTACCAGACCAATCCTCTATCACTCAAAGCTACAACAAAAGAACTGAACAATTGGAAACCAAAAGGGGACTGATATTATGTCTCAGATGCTGCCCATATTAAAAAAAAAAAGAAAAGAAAGAGTCAGCTTGAAATAGCAACAGCACAAACCATTGCTGCATCTGAATGACTTTCAACTTCAAATCTAGGGCTTAAACTGAAAGGTCTTAGCATATTTGTGTTTGATCTCTTTTCAAGAGGTTGCAAAAAGGAGGAAGGGGCTGAAACTGGTGGAGGAGAAGAAGGGGGTGAGATGAGGAATGGCAACCTGGAACTTTTGTTTCATTCTAAGGGCAGGATTTTTGTTTTGTTTTGTTCCAAAAATCTGTTTAAAATCATCTACAGAATATATTTTCCTGGACATCAAGATAGACAGCCATCAAAATAATCATTCATCTCCTAAACTGTACTCCAATTCATGCAACCCAAGATTATAAATAAGAAAAAAATGCAATTTATTTCACTCAGAGCCAGCTGCTCTACAATGACCACTTTGTCAGTGCTGGTATAACCACTACTCCAATCATCTCTCTACCAGGTGACATTTACTATGTACTTGCTAGAAAATATATTACTGTTTGCAATGACACACTAGGAAATGAACTATCAAAATGCAATGGCACACTGGATGATGCAAATTTGAGAAAATCTTAAATTTAAGCTTTTTTCAGTCTCAGTTTCCCCCTTTGGAAAATGGGAATAATAATAGCAAAGCCTGTTTTGAAAATAAAATGAGATATTGATTAAGCCCTTTGCAATTATTAAAGTGCCACATATATGCTAGTTGTTGTTCTTGTTGTTGTTACCTTATTATTTAAAAGCCTATGATGATACTGAACTAGAAATCTTGATGCCACAGTTAAATTCAGGGGGAATTAGAAAGAATTGATATAGACCTATCAAGAAACCTTGGACCAGTCAGTCAACAAGCATTTAATAACCTTTTGTTGTGTGTCAAGCACCAAGTTAAGAACTAGGGATTTAAAAAAAAAAAAAAAAAAGTGTGGAACCTTATATCTTGTGAGAACGCTTCTAAGGGAGAAGAGAATGACTGAATCAGGAAAAACTCACCTGATGGGAGGGGAGGTCTTAGGATCAAAGCCTTATTGGTACAATCCTAACATTGCTACTGGTTCCAGGAATTCCCTGTGAAAGGCAAAAGTTTGAGGCCCTAATAATCCTATATGAGGCACAGAGAATAATTTACCACATAAATGTTAGCTATCATCACCATCATCATTAGCAACAGCAGCAGAAGCACTAACAGAAGCATGGGACCCAGAAAAAATTATTCATCACACCACTATTCTCTAGTCCAATAGGATCTCATTTGGAAAATTACATTTGAAGCCCATTTGAATGCAGTCATACCAGGTACTAGGGTAGCCTTCTCTCCCAGAATCTAGTTCAAATTCATCTAGCAGGTGAATAGGGGAGACAGCAGTTGGGGAATGAGAGCCCCAATAGAAAGGTGTTAAAGCCCAGAAAGTGCCCCAGACCAAAAAAGGGAGCAGGGATGATCATGCTTTACAATGCAGGGCTAAAGAGAGGACTACCATAACAAAAGAAATGAAAACCCTCCCAGATATGCTCCACCCAAGGCAGAAGAGAGTGGGATTACCTCTATTCAAGTAGGTAACAACTACAATAGCTTACATATGTAATTAGATGATGCAATAGATAGATCTGGAGTCAAGAGGAACTAAATTAAAAGCCAAAAAACATTTACCTGCTGTGTGACTCTGGGCAAATCATTTAATCTCTATCAGGTTCAGTTTCCTCATCTATAAAATGGCAATAATAATTGTTCCTTATTCCTAGGGTTGTTAAATGAGGAAGTGTTTCCAAAGCATTTTGTAAGCTTTAAAGTATTATATAAATGCTACTTATTAATATTAGAACTTTGAGGTTTGCAAAGCTCTTCATCTATATTATTCTTAAATATTTTAAATGCTTTACATTTGTCTATTCTTTTGCCAGATTTTTAACTCATGCTGAGTGTGCTGTCCATCAAAATGAAAATGGCTTGCAAGTAAATTGTATTTACAGGAGGAAGAGCTGTGCAATATCAGCTTTCCCCCTTCTTCATAGTCATCTGTATCCAATGGCAAGAGCAGGACCACTAGAGATAACTGTATCCAGTGGGAGATCTTGCCCTTTAAACCAAGACCTTTTCCAGGTGTCAGGACATCCATTCAGTGATTATAGGTAACAAATGAGGCACTAGCACTAAGAACTTGAGAAGGCTTCTTTTAGAGGATGAATTTTAGCTAAAAGAAAACAAAAAAGACTTGGCCATTGGCAATTGGAAGGTCTCAAAAGGGACAGGACTGCCTCTTGAAGTTGATGGGATGGATGCTAAGAAAGAGAAGGCAAGACTACTTAATTTGTATTTATAGTTGTTTTCTTTACTAGAAACAACAATCTTCAGACTGGGAACTCTGAGAGGTATAATTTGCTGATTGTTGACCTTTATGTTTGAAAGGGGAACAAAATGACAACACTATGTGGGGTTCAATGTACAATGTGTCTTAGATTGTCTGAACAGACCAACATAAATTCAGAGGACTCTATCACAGGTCAAACCCAAATAGCCCAAGTGAACATTTGGGAAAGAGATGTCTCTAAATTTGTGCATCTTACATCTCATTTGAGCTACTGCAATTTTGCTTTGCTAATTCACTGGTATAGCTAATTCACTGGGTGTCAGTAAAGATTTTAAAATTTTGAAAGGCTAGAACATTGTGCTTAACCTAATAAAATAATGTCTTAGGGGTGGGATCTGGGCTTGTGATTTCATCAATCAGTGTTAGCAACTCCTAGTATGGAAATTGCCTGTGGTGCTGTAGTTCAGTGGCTTCACTGTAATTTATAGTCTTAGACAATTAGCTTGGAAACTGAGAGATAGCAAAGCTTGCTACCCTCTGTGCCAGTGAGTATCAGAGGCTGCATTGAAAACCAAGTCTTTCTGACTCCAAAATCAGGCCTCTATCCGCGATGTCAGTGATTCTCAAATTATGGTCAAGAGACCACTGGAAGTTCAATGAATCTTTTAGGAGGTACAACAGTTCAAATTTCATATTTTCATATGATATTAAGATATTTTAATTTCTTTGATGATATAACCCACCAAATAAAAGCTCTTTGCTCTTTAATAATTTTTAATTATTATTAAGAGTTCTAAGACCAAAAAATTTGAGAATCATTGCACTCTGCCATGCTGAATCACAAGGCGAAATTTAATAGACATAAATGTTGTGATACTTAAACCTATTTAAAATACTTTATAAGTATAAGATAGGAGAAGGTGAGTCAAGATGGAGGAGTAAAGGCAGGAACTCACCCAACTTCCACCCAAAACCTCTTGAAATTTCTTTAAATAATGATTCTTAACAAATCTTAGAGCATCAAAACACCCAAAAGATTGAGTGGAATATTTTCCAGCCTCAGACAACTTAGAAGGGGAGCAGAAAAAGTTCATGACAGCATGGGAGTTTAGCTTGCATCACCCAGCCCTACCCCCAGTCCCAGACAGTAAACCAGGAATTGATCCAGGACCTTTGTTTGAATCAATATCAGTATCAGTGATTTCTAAACCTCTCAGCCCAGAAACAACAAAGAAGGTCAGCAGAAAAGGTCTGTGGCAACAGGGTGGGAGTCCAGTACACAATCCCAATGTAGGCTGCATACACTCAGCCCAGCCACAATGTCAGCAAAGTAGGACTTTGATGTTTAAGCACATTAGCTCTTGCAGGTACAGTGAGGCAGGGAAGCTCCTAATAGAATGCTTATGGTCAGGTTCCTAGAAGTATTTCTGAAAACAACTGCACAAAATCCCTGAAGCTTAAAACACTTCCTCCACCCTGGAAACAGAGCTCTACTTTAACAAAGAGTTGAAAGCCGAATAATAGGCTAGGAAAATGAGCAGACAATAACAAAAAAGTGACCCCAGAAAAGTGCTATGGTGACAAAGATGATCAAAACACACACTCAGAAGAAGATAACAAAGGCAAAGCTCCTATGTCCAAAACCTCCAAGAAAAATAATAATGGGCTCAAGCTAGGGAAGAGCTCAAAAGGGATTTTGAAAATCAAGTAAGAGAGAGGAACAATTAGGGAAAGAATTAAGAGTGGTGCAAAAAGAAATACAAAAAAAAAAAAAAAACCTAATGAGAAGAATGCCTTAAAAAGCAAAATTGGCCAACTGGGAAGGAAATCAAAAGCTCACTGAGGAACGTAATTCTTTAAAAATTATAATTGAGAAAATGGAAGCTAACAATTTTATGAGAAAACAATATACAATAAATCAAAACCAAAAAAGAGAAAAATGTGAAATATTACATTGGAAAAACAACTGCCCTGGAAAATAGATCCAGGAGAAATCATTTTTAAAATTATTGGTCTGTCTGAAAATCATGATCAAAAGTAAAAAAAGAGCCTGGACAGCATCTTTCAAGAAATTATCAAGGAAAACTGTCCTGATATTCTAGAATCGGGGGTAAAATAGAAATTGAAAGACTCCATTGATCACATTCTGAAAGAGATCCCAAATTGAAAACTCCCAAGAATAATATAGCCAAATTCCAGAACTCCCAGGTCAAGGAAAAAAGAATGCAAGCAACAAGAAAGAAACAATTCACATGTACTGGAGCTACAGTCAGGATAGCACAAGATTTAACAGCTTCTACTTTAAAGAACCAGAGGGCTTGGAATATGATATTCCAGATAGCAATGGAACTAGGATTACAATCCAAAAAAACTGAGTATAATTCTTCAGTGGAAAAGATGGATATTCAGTAACATAGAGGATTTTCAAGCATTTGCAAGAAAAGACCAGAGCTAAATGGAAAATTTGATTTTTTTTAAATATAGGACTCAGGAGAAGCATAAGGAGGTAATCAGGAAAGTGATATCATAAAGGACTTAATAAGTCCTTTCCTATAGGAGAGGGTGTAACAAATCTCATTATTAATAATTATTCAAATCTATCTTAACTTTCAGGAAAATAGAAAGAGAATGTGATACAGGAAGGGGAGAGTGTGATAAAAGAGAGTAAAAGAGAGAACATATTAGGGGAAGGAGTGGTCAGCAAAAAAATGTTTTTGAGCCTTTGATAAAATCCAACACCCATTCCTATTAAAAACACTGGAGAGTATAGGAATAAATGGGCTTTTCCTTAAAATGATTAGTAGTATCTACTTAAAACCATCAGCAAGCATCATATGTAATGGAGTCAAACTAGAACCATTCCCAATAAGATCAGGAGTAAAACAAGGCTGCCCACTTTCACCATTATTATTTAATATTGTGTTAGAAATGTTAGTTTTGGCAATAAGAGAAGAAAAGAGATTAAAGGAATTAAAGAGTAGGTAATGAGGAAACCAAATTATCACTCTTCACAGATGACATGATGGTATACTTAGAGAACCCTAGAAACTCGACTACAAAATTACTAGAAACAAATCACAACTTTAGTAAAGTTGCAGGATACAAAATAAATCCACATAAATCATCAGCATTTTTATATATTACCAAGAAAGTGCAACAGCAAGAGATACAAAAAGAAATTCCATTCAAAATAACTGTTGATAGTATAAAATATTTGGGAATCTATCTGCCAAGGGAAAGTCAGGAACTATTTGAACTAAACTACAAAACACTTTCCACACAAATAAAATCAGACCTAGTCAATTAGAAAAACATAAAATGCTAATGGGTAGGCCAAGCGAATATAATAAAAATGACAATACTACCCAAATTAATTTGCTTATTTAGTGCCATACCAATCAAACTCCCAGGAAATTATTTTACAGATCTAGAAAAAAATAGTAGCAAAATTCATTTGGAAGAATAAAAGATCAAGAGTTTCAAGAGAATTAATGAAAAAAAAAAAGGCATATGAAGGTGGACTTGCTGTACCAGATCTAAAACCACATTATAAAGCAGCGGTCATCAAAACCATTTGGTACTGGCTAAGAAATAGAGTAGTCGATCAGTGGCATAGGATAGAATCAAAGGACAAACTAGGCAATAACTATAGAAATCCAGTGTTTGATTAAATCCAAAGACCCCAGCTTCTGGGATAAGTACTCACTATTCAGCAAAAACTGCTGGGAAAATTGGAAACCAGTGTGGAAGAAATTAGGGCTTGACCCATACCTAACACCACATACCAAAATAAGATCTAAACGGGTTCATGATCTGGATATAAAGAGTGATTTTGTAAACAAGTTAGAGAAACATAATATAGTTTACCTCTCAGACCTGTAGAGAAGGAATAAATTTATGTCCAAAGAAGATCTGGAACTCCTAATTGGACACCAGATAGATAATTTTGATTATATTAAGTTAAAAAGTTTCTGTACAAACAAAACCAATGCAGTCAAGATTAGGAGGGAAGCAATAAATTGGGAAATCATCTTTACATTTAAGGGTTCTGATAAAGGTCTCATCTCTAAAATATATAGAGAACTCTCTCATATTTATAAGAATTCAAGCCATTCTCCAATCCATAAATGGTCAAAGGATATGAACAGACAATTTTCAGAGGATGAAATTAAAACTATTTGTAGTCATATGAAAAGGTGCTCCAGATCACTATTGATCAGAGAAATGCAAATTAGGACAATCCTGAGGTACCACTACACACCTGTCAGATTGGCTAAAATGACAGGAAAAGATAATGATGAATGTTGGAGGGGATGTGGGAAGGCTGGGACATTGATGCATTGTTGGTGGAGCTGTGAACAGATACAGCCATTCTGGAGAGCAATTTGGAACTATGCTCAAAAAGTTATCAAACTGTGCATACCCTTTGACCCAGCAGTGTTTTTATTGGACCTATATCCCAAAAAGATCTTAGAGGAGGGAAAGGGCCCCACATATGCAAGAATGTTTGTGGCAGCCCTTTTTGTAGTGGCTAGAAACTGGAAACTGATTGGATGCCCATAAATTGGAGAATAGCTGAATAAATTATGGTATATGAATGTTATGGAATATTATTGTTCTCTAAGAAATGACCAGCAGGATGATTTCAGAGAGGCCTGGAGAGACTTGCATGAACTGATGCTGAATGAAATGAGCAGAATCGGGAAATCATTATACATGGCAACAACAAGACTATATGATGATCAATTCTGATGGACATGGCTCTCTTCAACAGTGAAATGTTTCACACCACTTCCAATTGTTCACTGAAGAAAGCCATATACTCCCAAAGAGAGGGATGTGAAATGTGGACCACAACATAACATTTTCATACTCTCGATTGATGTTTGCTTACATTGTGTTTCCTTTATCTGATATTTCTTTCTTGTAGATATGATTTTTCTTGCACAACAATGATAAGTGTGGAAATATGTATACATATATTCAATTTGTCAAGTATTTTATCATAATAAACATGGAGTAGATTTCCTGCCATCTAGGGGAGTGGTGGAGAGTAGGGGGGAAAAATTTGTAACAGAAAGCTTTGTAAGGGTTAATGTTGAAGAATTACCATACATATGTTTTGCAAATAAAAAAAAGAAAATTTAAAAAAAAAGAAAAATGTTTTTGAGGAGGAACAGGGTGAAAGGAGGAAAGGGGGAGAAGAGGGAGGGAGAGAGAGAGAATAGAATAAATGGAGGGAAGACAGTTAGCAATAATAATTGCAAAAAAAATTAATTTTAAAATTGTTTTGAAAGCAAGTTTCTCTGATAATGCCTAATTTCTTGAACATAGAAGAAACTGAGTCACATTTATAAAAAATAAGAGCCATGCCCCAATTGATAAATTATCAAAGAATATGATCCATGCCCAAAGGGTTATAGATTCATGCATGCCCTTTGATTTAACAATACTATTCCTAGGAATGAATACCAAAAAAGATTTTTTAAGGGAAGGGAGGGCCTATAAGTACAAAAATATTTGTAGCATCTCTCTTCTCAGAGCAAAAAAATAAGAAATAGAGGGGAGGACCATCAAATGGAGAATGGCTGAATAAATTGTGGTGTGTGATTATCATGGAATATTATTGTTCTATGGGAAATAAGGAGCAGGATGCTCTCAGAAAAAACCTGGAAAGTTCTCCATGAATTCAAGCAAAGTGAAATATTTGATATATAAAGTAATAATAATATTCTGGGATGATCAGCTGTAAATGACTTTGTTATTCTCAGCAGTACAATAATCTACAACTACTTTGAAAAATTTATAATGAAAAGTCCTATCCATACCCAGAGAAGAAACTAATTGGATCTGCACACAGATTCTCTTTCTCTCTGTATCTCTCTGTGAGTCTCTCTCTGTCTCTGTGTGTCTCTCTCAGTCTCTTTCTCTGTCTCTGTCTCTCCCTTCCTCCCTCTCCCTTCCTCCCTCTCTCTCTCTCTCTCTCTCTCTCTCTCTCTCTCTCTCTCTCTCTCTGTTAGTACAGTACCTGAAACATAGTAGGCATTTAATAAATGCTAATTGACCAGCAGAATACTTACCTTCTCTCATTGAACTTGTTGCTAAACCTAGATGAAGTAGTAATAGTGGTAGTGGTAGAAGAAAGAGGAGGAAGAGAATAAATGATAAAGATGTTGATGATGACAAACTTTCATATAAAGTTTGCTAAGAACTTTATATATGTGTGTGTGTGTGTATGTGTGTGTGTGTGTATAAAACACCTTACTGAAGCCTCCAAACATACTTCTGAAAGAGGTACTGCAGTTGTTACATTCATTTTATAGATAAGGAACTCAGGGTTCAAGCATCACTCCTTCATGATCACACAGCTAGTAAGCAGTAGAAACAGGATTTGAACTGCAGACTTCCTGACAATTCATTAATCTAAACATCATGCAACCATCCCAAGATATTGAAATAACTTGTGTATATGATTAATGATCTGATGTTAGTGACTTTTGAATAACTATGGGAAATGCAGAAGTGTTAAAAGTTATAAAGACAGTTAAATGAGGGCCAAATTTTTTGGAAAAAAAGAGGGGTGTCTATGTGTGTGTGTGTGTGTGTGTGTGTGCGTGTGTGTGTTCTTTCAATAATATGCCAGTGAACTTGTTTTTTTATTCTTTACAAAATTGCAGGAACTATTATCAAAGGTATTTTTTTAGTACCAAGAAAAGGTTATCATTTACAACCAGTGTTAAGTTCATTCAGAACAGATCATGCATGGGAAAATTCATTTTCTTCTTTTGATAGCATTATTAGACTAATGGTTCAGTATTTAGGTATGATATACCTAAGTTTCTGGAATTCACCAGTCTTTTGAAAATTTAAATTAAAATTTTTAATTAACAGAAGTATATTCTCTCTTCCTCACAAAGACTTTCAAAACACTGGTATGGACAATATCTAAGGATGTGAATAAGTTAGCAATTCACCTAGATTGTTTAGGAACTGATGAAATGATCAGATCTAATGAATTGTTATTAATGGAGCAAGATTCACCTAAATGGATATCTCTAGCAGAAAATGCAAAGGATCTGTCCTTTGTTTTCTTTTTAAACTTTTTTTTAATTTAGATGAAGTAATTTGTGGCAAAATTATGAGACTAGCAACTAATATGAACCTGGAGGAGGAACTAACATAATTTTTAGTATTCAAAATAGATTTTGCCAGATTAGAAAGAGCAGCTGGGCCTAATAAAATGAAGTTTAACAGGGATAAAGAAACTAACTTTTTAAGTAAAGGATAGTAAATAGCTAGACAATAGTCACTTTCCTGATGATCTTGGCCTTCTTTGAAAACAAAAAACAAACAATCTGTGAGAAGTAGTAACTACCCCACTGAGGACCCAACTAACCAGTTCCATTTGGACAGTTTGAGTCTTTCCTTCCTCCCTCCTTCCTTCATTTCCTTCCTTCCTTTCTTCCCTCCTTCCTTCCTTCCTTCCCTCTTTCCTCCTTATCTTTCTTCTTTCCTACCTTCCTTCCTTCCCTCCTTCCTCCCTGCCTTCCTTCCTTTCTTTTTCTTTCTTCCTTCTTTCTTTCATTTTTCTTTTTTCTTTTTCTTCCTTCCTTCCTTCCTTCTTTGTTCTCTCCCTCCTTCCCTCCTTCCTTCCCTTCCTCTTTCTTTCTCTCTCTTTTTCTCTCTTTTTTCTTCCTTCTTTCCTACTTTCTATTCTTCTTTTCTTCCATCCTGCCTCTCTTCCTTCCTCCTTCTGTCCAAATGAGGACCCATGCATTTACATGTCAGTTGTCTTCTCAACACCTTTTTTTTTTAATGAAACCTTCCCCTTTGTCATTTCTTACATTATAATAGTATTTTATGGCATTACCCAACTTGTTTAGCCATTCTCATTAGTTGAAGGACAACCTTCTTTTGCTACTACAAAAAAGAGCTGCTATAAATATTTTTGTACATATGGTTCCTTTGCCTTTTTGTTTGATCCCCTATAATTTAGGAGTGTAGAACTAGCAATGATATTGCTGAATCAAAGGATATGCATAATTTTATAGCTCTTTGGGCACAGTCTCAAATTGTTCTTCAGAATGATTAGACTAGACTATTTCATACCACTAACAGTCATCCACCAACAGTAATTAATGTACCTATTTTACCTCATTCCTTCCAGCAGTTATCATTTTTCTTTCTGTCACATTAGATGATCTGATCAGTATAAGGGAAACTCAGAACTCTTTAATTTCCATGTCTCTAATTAGTAGTAATAGAGAGCATTTTACATGGCTATTGATGGCTTTGATTAATTCATCTAAAAACTGCCTATTCATATCCTTTGACCATTTACCAATTGAAGAATGGAATTATTTGATATGTTTGGCTCTGTTATCTATATATTTGAGAAATGTACTTTACCAGAGAAATTTGCTGCAAAAAAAAAAAATAAATAAAATAAAATAAAAAATAAGTTTCTTATTTTTCTCTTATTTTTGGCTACATTTGGTTTTGTTTATGCAAACAACTTTAATTTTAATAATCAAAATTATCCATTTCACCACCTAGGAACCTCTCCATAGTTTGGTTATAAAATCTTCCTCTATCCATAGATCCAAAAAGGTTATTTTTTCTATGTTTCCCTAATTTGCTTATGATATCAATCTTTATGTCTAAATCATGTACCCATTTTGAGCTTATGTTGATATACTTTGTGAGTTGGTGGTCAATATTTCTTTCTTACAGATTACTTTCTAGTTTTCATAGTAGTTTTTGTAAAATAGTAAGTTTTGTCTCAGTAACTGAGATCTTTGAGTTTATCTAGGTTACTAGGCTATATTTGCTTCTGAATATTGTGTATCTAATCCATTCTATTGATTAACCATTCTTTCTCTTATACAGTATCAAATTACTTTAGTAATTATTACTTTGAAATAACATTAGTTTGAGATCTGCAACTTACAGCCCTTTCTGCCATATTTTTTTGTCTTGATTCCCTAGATATTTTTTATTTTATATTCTGCTAAATGAATTTTACTTTTTGAGATCTAAAGAGTAATTTTTTGGTAGTTTGATTAATGTGACACTGAATAAGTAAATTAATTTAGGTTGTATTTTCATTTTTTAATTATATTGGCTTAACCTATGCATAAAAAATTAATATTTATTTCTCCAATGGACCTTTATGGAGATGAAGTGTTTTGTAATTATGTTCATATAGTCCCTGCATCTGTCTTGGCAGATAGACACCCAACTATTTTATAATGTCTGCAGTTATTTTAAATTAAATTTCTCTTCCTGATGGGTTTTATTTTTAATACATAGAAATAATGATGATTTGTGAGTTTCTTTTATATCCTGTGACTTGGCTAAAGTTGTTAATTATTTCAATGAGTTTCTTTTAATGATTCTTTAAGGTTTTCTAAATAAACACATACTATTTGAAAAATTGATAGTTTTGTTTATAAATTGCCTATGCTTAAATCTTTAATTTCTTTTTATTATTTTATTGCTATAGCTAGCATTTTAGTGCTAATATTGAATAATGATGATGATGATGGTGAGTATGGACATTCTTCCTTTACCTCTAATCTTGCTAGTACTTTATTTAAATTTTTTGCGTCAATATTCATTAGAGATATCAACCTGTGATTTTTTCTTTGTTTTTGTTCTTCTTGATTTAGGTACCAAAATGTATTTGTATCAGTGAGGAATTTGGTAAGTCTTTCTTATTCTTTTTGTTAAAAAAAAAAGTTTGCATAAAATTGTAATTAATTGTTTTTAATGTTTTAGTAGAATTTATTTGCATATCCATTTGATCCTGGGTCTTTTTCCTCTTTGGGAATTCATCAATGGCTTGACTTGTTTAACTTCTTTTTCTAGGATGTAAGTATTCAATTTCCTCTTTTGTGAATCTGACTAATATTTTCCTAACTAGGCATCCATTTCATTCAGATTGTCAATATTACTGGTATGTAGTTGAGCAAAAAACTTCCTAATATTAATTTCATCTTCCCTGATGATACATTCATCCTTTTCATTTTTGATCCTGATAATTTGATTTTCTTCTTAGTTTTTCTTTAAATCAAATTAGCCAGAGGTTTATCTATTTATATTATATATATTTTTTCATAAAACTCTTTTACTTATTTGTTTAAATTTTTAAACTTTCAATAATTTTTTTTTTGCTTTTTGCTGAAGAAATTGGGGTTAAGTGACTTGCCCAGAGTCACACAGCTAGAGAATGTTAAGTATCTGAGACTAGATTTGAACTCAGGTCTTCCTGACTTCAGGGCTGGTGCTCTAACCACTGCGCCACCTAGCTGCTCCAAACTTTCAATATTTTTAATCCCTTCTTTGATTTCAAGATTTCTATTTTATTGTTAAATTGAGGGGATCTTAATTTGTTCTTCTTCTAGGTTTTTTTTAATTGTACATTCAATTTGTTGATTTGCTCTTTCTCTAAGTAGAGAGAAATGATGTAAGCATTTAAAGATATGAATTTTTTTCTGAGTACTACTTTGGTTGCATCCCATAAATTTTGGTTTGTTGTCTCATTGTTGCCATAATCTTTAATGAAACAATTGATTGTTTAAATAATTTTTCCTTGCATTAGATTTTTTAATTGCTAATTTATTTATTTATTTTTTTTATTTTTATTTATTTATTTTTTTTGCTGAGGCAATTGGGGTTAAATTACTTGCCCAGGGTCACACAGCTAGGAAGTGTTAAGTTTCTGAGGCCAGATTAGAACTCAGGTCCTCCTGACTTCAGGGCTGGTGCTCTATCCACTGTGCCACCTAGCTGCCCCTTACCAATTGATTTTTAATCTATACTTCAAAGGCCTTTCAGTTACTGTACTTTTTATTGCATTAAAAGTTTATATTTGTTATTTCAGCTTATAATGCATTTGTTTGTGAGTTTCATTCCCTAATACTTGGCCAGTTTTTGTGACAGTGCCATGTACAACACAGTAAAAGATATGCTCCTTTCTTTCCCATTCAATTTTCTCTAGATCTCATTTTTGAAAAATTCTTTATATCTTCTTTCTTGTTTAATTTATGGTTAGATTTAGCTAGTTCTCAGAAAGACAAATTTAGGTACCTCTCTAGTATAGTTTTACTTTCTATTTCCTCCTGTAACTCATTTAAGTTTCACCTTAAAATATAGATGCTTTATTATTTGATGTATATATGTTTATTATTTATATTAATTCATTGTCTATGGTATCATTTTATCAAATGTAGTTTTCCTGATTATGTCTTTTAATTAGGTCTATTTTTGTTTTTGCTTTGTCTGAGATCATGATTGACACTTTTGCTTTTTTTTCTTTTTTCCTTCAGATGAAACCTAATACATTCTGTTGCAGCCCCTTATGTTACCTCTGTGTCTTTTTGTTTTCAAGTATGTCTCTTGCATACAACATATTGTTGGTTTCTGTTTTTCAATCCATTCTTCTATCCTCTTTGGTTTTGTGGGTTAGTTCATTCCATTCATATTCACTGTTACAATTACTAGCTTTGTATGTCCCTAAATTGTGTTCCCTTTTGTTTAGTTTAGTTTTTGTTCCCTCCTCAAAAGTCTTTGTTTTTACTTCTGACTACTGCCTCCCTACTATTTTTCTTTGAGATTTTTCCTTGTAGATGTTTTCAAATCATTGTCTTCTGAGTTTGTGCCTTGTGTCTTCTGTTACCTTAGTAACTGTTTATGGCTTTGTGTTGCTGTTGTTTGCTCATTTTTCCAGTCAATTTCTTGACTTTGTACTTTTTGTTAGAGTTGAGCCTTGCTCATTTTCTCATTTCTGGTGTGGGAGATTAAGGGGGAATGATTGGACTAGGATTTAGGCTCTTATGCCCTGCTCTTTTCACAGCTAGCTCTAGAGGATTTTAAGATTTTTGTGCTTCTAAAATGATGGATACAGGGTCTAATCTGGCTACCACTCTCCTGTTAGAGATCCCTTCTTTATTTAAGTAGGGCCCCTGCTCCCTCATGACATCTCTTTTCTACCCTGGAACTGTGACCCAGAATTGGGTAT
Source organism: Myrmecobius fasciatus (assembly GCA_023553655.1). Classification (NCBI taxonomy): domain Eukaryota; kingdom Metazoa; phylum Chordata; class Mammalia; order Dasyuromorphia; family Myrmecobiidae; genus Myrmecobius; species Myrmecobius fasciatus. The sequence goes on along the minus strand of JAJPUD010005128.1, from coordinate 57,257 downwards.
TAGGCAGTGGAGCTTCCAAATAGTATCAGGACCTGTGGGCACCACAGGTTGACTACCCAATCCATGAACCCTGATCCACAATAAATTAGCTATATCTAGATAAGGTCAAAAGCACCTCCAGAATCAGACAAACCACAATCTCTTCCCTTTCCACCCAGAATTTCAGTTCATACAAGATTTCAACTGTTAGCTACCAATGCATAAATGACTGAGCAAGACTAATTCTAAAAAATGAAATTGTCACCAGATAACCAGTTGTATGGGAAGTGTGGATGGAACATCTGAGAGAACCAGGTTGCATTTCTTTGCTTACTCTAAAGAGAACACAGACTCTAAATGACTCAGAACTTCAGATTCCCAATAGATTTCATGTTATAGAGGTGATTTCTGGAGTTCAGGAGAGTAGTGAGCTATAAGCATTCTGGAGATGTTAATGTCTTATTATTCATTTCTCTGGTAATCATGTATTCTTCATTTATTCTATGCTAAGAGTAAAAATATCCTGTCCAGCATCTCCATACATATGTTTGATTTCAGGAAAAATCAAACATAGATGTGAGCAAGGCTATACTGCTAATGTTCTTTGAAACACTAGCTAATTTAAATTGGATAGGTCCAAAACTCCACAAAGTCCATGTCAAGGAGTGACATTACCCAGTAGAAATGAAGCATAAATAGCAGCTTATTCTTTGGTAATCATGGAGATCACAATACTGATTTTGCATTTCCAGCAAGTTCACTAAGGTGAACCAAGAACTCCTCACTGAATGGGACTACTTGATGATTTTCAAAAATCTTATTTGAGAAGGTAAGATCTAATACAATTATTGTGGTCTATTTCTCATCTCTTTCCCCCATCCACTAGTTTTTGGAAGAATAGCAAACACCAAAGACATCCAAAGAGTACCAAAAATAACAATGCAATGACAAGGCTCTCCACAACATTTATTAACTAAGTACTTGCTAAACCATTCCTCCATTCAGATATAAAACTACATACAGAACCAAAATTAGCCTTGTCACATTTGCTTATGTGAAATGATTTAAGAAATATCAGAAAGACCCCCTACCTAATAGTTGTCATAATTTTTAATTTTCACAAGTAGTTATTCTAGTCATTTCTTTTAGTGTCTCAGTGGAATTGCTCTCTAGAGATTTCCTCTTTAGTATCCAAATATTTTTGAGTGATAATATCTTGTGCTATTACTGGTTATTAATACTTAAGTGTCTATTCATATGTCAGATGATTTCCTCCTAAAACAGCTAACTGGAAGTGACAATGATAATAGGACTTTAGGTAAGAGAGAGGAAATTAGGGTAAAGTTGGAGAGAAGGGTAGAAGTAGAAAATCTCAATTCTGAACTTTCAAACATTGCCACAAAAGAAAGTCAGGCTGGTGCCACAGAGTGGTTATTCTGCATAGATATTCTTTATTTTTAGGGGTGAGAAAAGAGGACCTAGCCAGGAAACAGATACAAAAAAGAGACTCTGGGAAAGCACAGAGGACAAACTTTTTCCAATTCCATAAGTCTAACCAACGTTGGCTCTATATGGAGGTGTTTCATTTAGAAAGCTTTTTCAACTAGAGAGAATCCTGAGAGGTAATTTGATCCAAAGGGCACTTCAACCACAAGATGCTTGACTTTCCACCTGACTGGTTCCTAATACCCAGGCTACATATCTGCCTGGCTCCTGCAGCTCTTAGACTGCTTTCTATTTCAAGAGACTCTCAAGGCTCTGGTAAGCTTGGGATCAGGCTCTTAGCCACTTACCCAAGTGTTTGCACCAACCAGCATTATGTATCAGGTCTCTCTAAAGCAAATGAAAGAAACCTAGGCAGATGGAGTTGGCAGGAGACTGGTAGGCAGGGCAATGAAATCCAGACAGTCATCAGAGGACCCTGAATACTGCCACTGATTGGAAAAAGCCAAAAGTTTCTCAGCAGAAAAAAAAAAAAATGTGATTTACAGCTTTAATAATTTATACATAAGCTCACTTTCTCTGAATAATTAGAGATTATTATCCAACTAATTACAGTACATGTTATTAAAGACTCTGGAATTCATTACTCCAATCTAGGTAATTATACTGGCACGTGCTATGAAAAAAAATACATAATGGTGAAAGAGGGACATGACTTGCCAGAGTGATGAACTGCCTTTTTTATTTTATTTTGTTTTCAAGCTCTTCCCCACCCCCAACTCCATTTGGCTTAATGGGTCAGATATATATAAGCAGATGACTTACAGATTTCCTATCACATTGATTTCAGCCCTTTATTTTTATGTGGCTTCCCCCCCAAAAAAAAAAGTTAGGAAAAAGTTAGCTAGGCAAAGGAATGATTGTCAAAACATGGGCAAGTAGCTGATAGCTCAGGGTTAATGGTCAAAAATCTGAGTGAGAAACAAAAATTACAATTGACATCCAGGGGCATACACTATGGATTTTAATTGATTAAACAAGAAGCCCAGCAAGGGAAATGTTCCCATGATTTCTGTCAAGTAGGATTATATCCATGGGAATCATCAAATGACATTCCACTCCTCTCTCTATGAGACCTCTCTCACGTCATAGTCAGAATTTGATTTTATCCAGAGGATCATACATTTGGAAATAGAAGAGAACTTAGAGGGCATCAAATCCAACCACCTCCTTTTTAAAAGGAGAGAAACTTAGGCTTAGAAATGTTAAGTACACAAGCCCAAGGTCACATAACTCCTAAGTGTCTGATACAGTATTTTAACTCCAGTCTCTTGATTCCAAGATTAAATCTCTAGCCATTGACTCACCTAGATACCTTCTTTGGGGATAAAGATCATTTAATTGCCACTTAAAATGAAAGAGGGTACTCAGAATAAAAAGAATAAGAATAATGACAGCTACTCAAATGGGAAATACTAGAAGTTATTCACTTCCCTGCAATCTAGTCTGTATCATCAAAACCTCCTGTTCCCTCAATTTGTTCTCTCAATAAACCCAAAGATCTTCTTGTGAGCTACATTTGTTTACTTATGTATTTTTTGTTCAATTAGGGTTTGGGGTCTCCCAGAAATGCTAAATAAAACAGACTTTGCTACTAGGCTTTGATCAGACTGCTTTCTGGTCACTGAGAGTACTCCTTCAGATAATGAAAATTGTAGCCCATTTTTGTCTTTTTATCCTGTGTAACTCCTGTTATAAATATTCCCATAATTTCTAAAAAGGAGACCAATCCAAAATAGAGACTTTCCTCTAGATCTCTTGACTCTATATGGATACTCTGGGGCCTTTGAGTGGTCCATTAAAACTCTCACTCTTGATTCATGGCGATAGTAATGTCTTCTAATCACATCTCTCTGACAACAGCTTTAGCATTATTTCTCCCATGTAATTCTTCATTGTTTATTTGTGAGCACCTGTACCTCTCTCCTATGGATGACCATCCCCATTAATTCTTTGGAAACTTCAGTGCTTCATGCCTCTCTCATAATTTGTGTACCCTAACCAGAGGTATATTGGAGTTAAAAAGTTGAACCTTTGTTAGAGAGAAGTTTGGGGCTATTAAAAGCACTTAGTAGTTTTACAAAGGCAAGTTCTATCTAGTATGCTGAAAAGATTTAAAGATGGTCCCTGCAATAGACCATGTTTGTTTTCCAAGGTCTAGTCTAGATAAGAATGGAAAGGCTTATCATCAGTAGGTTAACCACTTGGTTATGATTTCTTTGGTGATGTAACTCATGAATAATAAAATGTATGTCAATTTTAAAGTCTTTCCTATAGTCATTTCTTTACCATCTACATTTTTTATTCCTTCTTGGAGCTTACATTTTCATCATCTAGAACTGACAGAGTAGAAAATAAATTATATTTTTTTCTTCCTGACTTTTCCATATGACTTGCAGCTAAAAGCTTCTATATTTATTGTCTTTTCCATTAGAATGTGAGCTCCTGGAGACCAGGGATTTCTATTGGAACCCTAAGCAATTTGCCAAATGTTTTCACACATAGTAAGTGGTTAATAAATGTCTTTCATTCATGCTCTAACCTACTTAGGGTTGGTTCAGGTTTTCAGATAATTGGAAACATGTCTTATTTCTGGGCAAAATTTGTGGCAGGGGATACCCAGAAGATCAAAAATTGGAACCCCAACTTTGGCAAGGTTTTTTTAGTTCAGAGATTCTTAACTAAGGGATTTATTTAAAGCCATGAAGCTAAAAAAAATGTCAGAGAAGACAAGGTTAAAAAAAAAAGCTTTATAATATTCCTTACAGAGCTTGTCATGTGCTAGGTCAATAGAAATTGGTCTTTGTATAATTGATAAAAAATGGAAAAAATACATAGTTCCAACTGAAGTAATGTCAATAAGAATATTAGCTATTCCTGATCTCCCAGACCTGTATCTAAATAGCTATCCTTTATTGATAAATTAATAAAAGGAGAGAGGTAATAGTTGATAAAGAGAAAGGCCAGTTGACTGGATGAATGGATGGATGGATGGATGAATGAGTCTGTGAGTGAATGAAATGATCAATGAGCATTACGTGGGAGTCACTGGGCTAAGTGATGAGGATGATCATCACAAAAAAGCAAGATAGTCTCTAACCATAAGGAGCTTACATGTTAATACAAGTCAAATAAGATAGGGTATTAGTAATCAAAAATAGTATGTTTTAGTCTAGGAAAGCATAAGGATTATAAGTAGAATCACAAGAAAATGGATTAATATCTCCTAGAATGATAGAATTTATTTGATACTATCCCAAAGGTTAAAGTGCTTGTGTGTATGTTAAGGGAAAGCAACTGGTTACTCTGGATATGGTTAGTTATGGTAAACTCTCACAAATCAAAAATTCAAAGCCCCAGGGGAAAATGATATGATATGAAGATGACCAGAGAACAGCGAAATGTCAACCCTAGAACAGCTTCATTTCAACTGTACAATTTGCATTGAAGAGGAGCATGGATTTAGAGCTAGAAAGGGGCCTTAGAGACCAAACTAATTTATACATTTTACAGATGAGAAAACTGAGGCAGAGAGTGATTAAGTGACTTGCCCAAGGTCACACAGCTTTTAAATATCTAAAGCTACATTTCAAGTCTTCCTCCTGCTAGGTCCAGCACTACTGTGCCTCCTAGCAAGCTGCACATATTAAGAGATTTGCAGTTTCATACACTGCAAGTACTGCTCCCTGAGGAGAGAAGAGCTAGTTTAGTGAGACTGGATTCCTGGGTGAGGAGGGTTATGGTGAATCTGGAGAGAAGCCTTGTTTATCTCCATCTGTACTAGATAATCAAAGTAAAACATTTCTGGATAGTGGATTTAATCCCCTGGCATTCTAGGGGACCAGTCAGCAAGGACATATTTTTGCTTCTAGGAGTTACATTAATCAATCAGCTGGAGTGAAATGCATTTACTCAGCAATTGGCTTTCTTCCAAGAAGAGCCATTTCCCCCAAAAAATAAATAAATAATCTCCAATGAATCCTTAAATCCTTCAAATGAACAAGTCAGCAAGTGCTTTTTAAGTGACTACTATGCTCCTACCAGAGCACCCTCGCTTTTCTCCTGTGACTATTGATTCTTTAAGACCCCAATCAAGTCCGACCTTCTGCAAGAATCTCAGCCTCATCCATTACTCCTCTTTTGGTACTCTGACAATACTTTATTTTGTACTGCAGTATTTATCACTGACATATTGTTTTGTATTGTTTCTCTTGTTTTTCTCCTAGAAGGTTAGCAAAAAGTCTCATTTCTTTTGGCTTTCCCCAGCTATCTAGTGGTGAGCACACAATGGCTGCTCCATAAATTAGCTGTTGACTGAGAAGAAAACAAAAATCTCTGCCCTGGAGGAACTTCCAAGGGACTCACCTTCTTGAGGTCCTTTTCTATTTACTTCTGGAGCCATGGTTGTTGATAATTGTTTTGGAAACAAACTGGCTTCTTTCCTCACCATATTACTGGTACACCCCTCTCTGAATGCATGCATGAATGAAAAATGTGTATGTGCAAGACTGGTACTTAATTCTAATAGTACAAATACAAATGTAAGGTAGTCCCTACACCTCAAGAGATTTACATTCTAATCCCTGAGACCCCACTTGTAGAGAAATGGTAGCTAAAGAAGGAAACTGTGGTCTAAGAAGTCACAAAAATGGTTAATATAATAATAGAGCAGTTCCTTAACGTACCCTTTCCAGAGGCAAGGATAGGGAAGATTTAATATCATTTATTACATCAAGAAGTAGAAAAAGGGGAAGACAAAAATACACAAAGGATCTGCCACAAACCACAGAGGCTCACCTCCTCCAAAACATGGAATTTGATGCACTGATCTGGAGAGTAGAGTAACAGTGACAGGGTGGAAAATATTTCATTTTTTTTTATATAAGTCCAATGCCCTTTTCTGTAATCTTATTTGACCTTATTAAAGCATTTGACAAAGTAAACCCTTTGTTCCTTACTGATAGCCTTTTTTTCTATGACATCCATAGTCTTCTTCATACACTTATGATTTTTTTTTTTCCTCTCTCTCTGATCATTATTTTTTCTCTCTTTTTTTGTAGGCTCTTTATTTTCCTCCTACTGGCTAATACTGGGTGTACCTCAAGACTATATTCCTGTCTCTCTTCTCTCCTTTTTTACATTCTCTTCCTTGGCAATCTGATTTACCCAACTTGGCTTTAACTATCATTTCTGTTAGGTAGCTCCCAAATTATCTCCAATGCCAACTTCTCTCAAGAACATTCATATTTTCAGCCATGTATGTCTCTATGTAGTAGTAATAATTATTATATCCAAAGTAGCCATGTTCTCCCTAAAACCTCCCTTTCCTCTCAATTTCCTTATTTTTACTGATGATATCACCATTCCCATACATTTCCAAGTTACCCAGATTCATAAGCCGAGAATTGTCTATCTTTGACTTCATGTCAATTGATTCTTCAATACCTTTCCCTCTGTCTCTTCAGTATCTTTCATATCTTTCTCTTCCTCTCAGTCTCCATTGAAATTACTGGGGTTTTTTTCAGGTCTTCACCTTATTTTGCCTAGAATATTTTAATACCTCTTACCCCTTCTTCCTACCTCCTATATATATTCTCTCTCCAATTCATCTTTCACACTGCTGCCCACATTATCTTCCTGACACTGTTCTGATTATGTAACTGCTCTCTTAAACCTTCACTGTCTCTCTATTGCCTACCAAATAAAGTGTAGACTCCTGAAATTAGTATTTCTTGTGTTCTACAATTTGATTTCAATATTAACTCATACTATTCCCTTTCCTATGTCCTACATTCCAGGCAAATGATAATATTTTCTGTTCCATGTTCTCATCTTCTCTCTCATTTGTGACATTGTTTATATCATCCTCTAGACATGAAATAGCATTGCTGCCACCATCTGTGTTTGTTGATGTTCCTCTCCATTCAAGATCCAATCCTGGTGACGTTAATTTTTCAGCCTTCCCTGACTTCCCCTAGAAAAATTTAAATTTCTTCATATGTCTTATAGTAAATAGTATAAGAAATTTTGTCATTTCCTTTTAATTTATATTTGTCTACCTTGTTATTTTGTATAGTATGTTATTTCTATGTATACTTAAAGGGAAAAAGTTCCATACTCCTTACCTACTTCAATTAATCAAAATAAGGCCATGGTGAAGTTTTAATGCATAAATGAGATGAACAAATTCCATGGTTCTTTTATAAGAAAGCCTCTTTGGGTCACAGAATCTAATCAATCAAGACAGCTAGTTGTTACAGTAGATAAAAAGCTATAGTTGAAGTGAAGAGACTTGAGAACAAATTCTGCTTTAGACTTTTAATATCTGTGTGATCCTGGACAAGTAACTTAAACTACATCAAATTCTATTTCATCTATAAAATGGAAATGGTCATGGCACCCACATCACAGAGTTATTGTGAGGGTCAAATATGGTAACATGTAACGTGCTATATCAGTTCTAGTACTATTGTTACTATTACCATTAAATGGTTAGAGGAAATCATCTCAAAATTTCCCTACAAAATCTTCTATGATGTGTAAATAAACCCTTAATCAATTTAAGAGAAGTATATTACTTTGGATATTGGCTGAAAAGCCACTGACACTGTCTAAGAAATACCTTGTGATTGATGGAAAGAATCAGTCATGCCCCTAGGTTTAAGTGTAAAAACAATAAGCCAGTTTGGGAACTGGGCCAGTTCAAAAGAAGAAGTCTACTAGTTCTGAGATCATCAGCTCAGTTACTGGAGATAAGAAAAAGGAAAAACACCCCAAAAAAGGGATCTTTTGGACTTTTTTCTCATTCTATTTATTGATCATATTGATCAGAGAAAGTGGACCAATAGGAAATAATATATCTAGCCAGGAGCAGAGGTCTACTAAGGCCTAGTATGTGTGTTGGTAAAGAAAATATCAGAGATGCTGCCTCCAAGGGGAACTCCATGAAGAGTCTATGTTTAAAAAATAAAGACTTTTCAACTTTGAAGTACCAGAAATTGTGATATACTCCTTTGCCATATATGTTCCCTGAACTCCTCGCTATCATTCTCTCCAAATTTGAGCCAACCTTCCCTACACATCCTATGTATATTTTTGGGAAAGTGCATACCAGGATTTAAAGGACAATGTTTTCTACCAAATGGTGATATTATTCTGTTTGACTAAAAGCCTTTGATAAAATCTAATTTAAACTACTGGCTTATTGTAAATAGGCACCACACTAGGAGGGACTTTTAAGCTACTCTAGTAAGAGTAGTCATCCATATACCTATCCCTATTATCCAAGGATAGCAACCACTTTCTGGGAGCCCAACCTGATAATGCAAAAGCAGGTGGAGTAAAGTAGTACTGGAGAAAATTTTACATACATATTAGATTGTAAATTTCTTGTGACAAAGGCTGTGTCATCTACATCATCAAGTACTTAATAAATGTTTGTAGGATGAATTAATAAATGAATGCAACAATTAGTGGATTGTTAGCATTTTTTATAACAAATCTTTTTCATTCCTAAAAGGTTTAAATCTTAAAGTAAAATAATCCAAATAACCATTCCTCATATCCATTCAAATCCACAGTCTTTCTATATATGTCTCTTTATATAATAAAGTATTTCTCTCTGTTTTTCCCTAAATGGGCATCAAAAGCTAGCAGAGCTTTACTTCTGAGTTGGGAAAAAATATAAAACTTTATGCAATAACTTTCTCATTCCTATAATCTGAAACAAGCTTCTCCTGCAGATTCTTTGTCAGTGCTTTCTCCCACCCAAACTGAATCCCCTACCCCTACTTCCACAACTATAACACAGCTTTATGACAACAGAGCATATCGACAATTCTCTGGAATAGATTGCTCCCATTTTATAGAGCACTTTGCAATCTGCAAACATCATGACCTACAATATCATGACCCTGTGAGATAAATAATACAAGAATTCTTATGAGCCTGTAAGGTAAATAATACAAGAATTCTTAGGCCCATTTTAGAGTACAGATTAGAAAACCAAAGTTTCGGGAAGTTCAGTCATATTGAAGATTTGAACCATCATACTCTGATTCCAGGTCTGATTCTCTTTCCCACTTTATCAAACTGCCTGTTCAAGCTCAGACTCAATTAAATTCAATTAATCTAAGTTAACTTTTTCTGCACAAAGTGCAGTGCTTGATTCAGAAGATACAGACAAAAACAAAATCATCCCTGATCTCAGGAAGCTTATATTTCACTGAAATTAACATCAGTTGAACTAAGTTATTAAAGAAACCCAAACAGAGCTACTAATTTTCCTGTTGGAATAATTTTGAGGTTCAAACTGATGCTTTTCAGAGCAATTCTCCACTTGCAAATGAAATCCCAGGAGGTCCTGAGAGGCTTGAAAAAGGCTGGAGCACTTCACTTTCTTAGCATGGTTGTCACAAACTACAAATATCAAGAACAGTGAGTTTGTCTCTATTTCTTCTCACTTTCCCTTCAGCTTCCTTTCTGCTTTCTCTCCATGATTGGAGATGGTAATGTCATCATAGTTGCACAGCTCTGGTCCCTGGTGAATGATATTTTAGGAATAATAGACATTTCAAGATGAATATGTTTCCTACATTCACATACCCTTTTCTTTCCCACAGGGCTTATTACTAATGGCAATTGAGGCTCTCCTTCAGGGTATTGGGGGGAGGGAACAATACTTTCTTCCCTGCAGTTTCTCCCTTCAACAAGCACCATTCTGGCATCTCATCTGAGTGGTCCTTCAGATGAAAGGACACAACTAACTACCCATGGTTGTGCTGGACCCAGATCAACCTGGAAAGCCAGCTGCTAAATTTTCATTATGAACAGAAAATACTATGAATCAGAGTTTGATTTACTGTTTTTGCATTGTCTAAAATTAAAGTAATGATAAATTGGTGATAATATATATCAATGTCATGCAAAAAAAAAAACAATTTTTCCTTGTACAGTCTGGTTGTTAAATATTTACCAGCACACCCCCTTCAACCAGCCCTGAAGTGGTCTCTGACACAGAGCTGTTCCCTTCCTGGAACGACTTTATATTCTATAGGACTGTCTGCTTCCTCCTATCCCTAACTTTTTCTATACTATTTTTGCTGATATTTCCAATACAAAATTATCTCTTCCTTCCAAGTTCTAGAGCATTTATTGTCCTTATCAATCATTTGAGCACTTAATTATATTACATATATGACCAATACAATAAACTTTTCTTAACTGCTTCCCATGTCTCCCCACTTAAACTAGGTCCTAAAGGTCAGGGACTGTCTCTTGGATTTATTTTGTATTGCCTCTATAACTAAAGCAATTCTGGTCACACAAATATTCATTAGATGAATAAATGGATAAATTGAATCTTTGAAAAAGTTTGAAAATCAGCACATTTATTAAGACTGTCCATTAATGACAAAAGAGAAAATTCATGACCCAAGTGTAATTATCCAAGTACAAGAGAAAAAAAGACTGTTTATGAAAAAATCTATTCTTGTCCCTCTTCCCACAACCTCTTTTCAAATGTTTTATTATCCAGTAAGAGAACTTTTTCCTAAATAAGTCAGAATACATATCTGTGGACCAAATCTCTGGCACAGAGCCTCTAGAGACAGAGCCATTCTCTGAGCCCTTAAGCATATCTACTGTGTGTTCTCCTGTGTCACCTACCTCCCATTTCTTGATGGGGAACTGAAGGCATCATAGAGAAAGTATAATAATGAAATATATTTGTAAATGTCTGACTTTATTAACACTACAGCTATGTAGCCCAAGGCCAAGTATTAGTGGGTTTCTAAACAGAGTGATAGACCATTAGTGAGTAATGCAGAAGATTAACCAAACTTCAAAAGAACAGCAGTAACACTAGACTGTACTTGGGAAATCTGATGTTTGGGGTGTACAAATACAGTCCAAGTTGAACATGTGACTTTATGGTTCCCTTCTGTCATTTCAATAAAAATCAGAGCCTGTCAATCCAAATTACAAGGGAACATTCCAAGGCCTTGGGCAATTTATTGTGCAACAAAATCTCTCCAGAGATTAATTAAATTTTAAAATACAGAAACTACATGAACAGCAATTTCAAGATGAAGAGGTGTGACTTTGATACAATAAACAAAAATCATAGATCATCCATTGTTTCAGTGTATGACAATATATAATTTTTTTTATCTGTTTGGGCCATGGTTTCCTCTTCTCTAAGAAAATAAGAGGGCACGATTATCTTTAAGGACCCTACTAATTTTAATATTCCATTAGTCTATAAATTTAAAGAAAATCAAAAAATATCAATAAAAATAAAATTATTTTTGTAAAGAGTCTTTTTATCATGAAAAAGTTTGAAACTATTAAAAGAATTATTCTTTCTCCCAAAGACAACTTGCATTCTTGTTCCTGGATTCAGATTACTATTAATTTCTTTTATGGGTCCAAGATAAAAGTTCTGATAGAATAAGCTAGCTACCTGGGTTATTCATCCAACTACTTATGATAGTCTGGGCAATAATATTCTCCAACAACTTGGTTTTTTCCTGTGTGAATAATCAGGCCAAATCCTTTAAAATGACTATGGATATTTCAGCATGAGGAAATCAGCACTTCATCTACAAACATTTGAAAGATATTATCAACTAAACAAAAAAGCCCTATTTGCACTTATTGATAGATATTTTCTGGGACAAAAGTGAACACCTTTGAATAGAATGTGTCCCTGTTTTATACCTTATTCATGATCAAACAATTGTGATAGACTTAGCTTTTCCCAGAAATACTGAGATGCAAGACTTGGGATAATCAATGTCATACCCCACCAGCGAAAAATCTATGCAGAATGAATGTGGAAGCATACTATTTCCACTGTTTTTTATTTGTTTGTTTGTTTGCTTTCTCTTTCTTAGGATTTTTCCCTTTTGTTCTGATTTTCCTTTTACAATATGACAAATGTGGAAATGTTTAAAATAATTGTACAAGTTTAACTTTTAACAAATTGCCTTCAGTCTTGGGGAGAAAGGAAGTGAGAAAGTGAAAAAAATTTAACTCATAACTTTACAAAAATGAATTTTTAAAACTATATACATAATTATAAAAATAAAATGTTATTGAACATTTTAAAAATATTCATGATCAGAGAGTTATCAAGCAAGAAATCATGTATTACTCTGACATATTCATAGGAGATACCTTAATGAAGAGGGATCTTTAAGGTAGCATCTTGCTCAAGTGAATCAAATGTTTTTTACAATGAGCAAATAATACTTGTAATGAGATACTGAATACCCTAACAATTTTAGTGAGTTGCTTGACCATACAAAAACTTGTCCATTTCTTTCTTATATTTACATCTAGTATACCTCAATGTGTGTGGGGGGGAAGATTATTCTCATAAACATTGTGTAGGGATATGAATTGGCAATTATAAATAGTTTCTTTCTCTTTTTTTGACAATATGGCCCAAGATTTTTTCCAAACTTCAAATTTCTCAAAATTGTATTAAATCCAGTACATTCTGAATTGAGAATCACAGAATCAAAGATTTTCATAGTTGGAAGGAAACTCTGTGGCAATGCCACACCACTAAAAAACAATTCTTATTACAAAATATCAAACAAGTGGTGACTACGCTTTACTTGAAGAGCTCCAATGAATAGGAACACACTACTACCAAGATAGCATTTCACTTTGCTATAACTTTGGGATTATTTGCTTTTCCTGACATCAAGTCTAAATCTTCCTCTCTAAAACTTGCATCATTACTCTAGTTCTGCCCTATGGGATCAAGCAGGGCAAGTCTAATCCTTCTTCCACATGACAGGCTCTTCAAATATTTTGAAACCATTATCAAGCACCATCTTACTCTTCTGTTCTCCAGGATAAACATTCTTAATTCCTTCCATATTTTTTATATGGCACATGCTTGAAACCTTTCCCCATTATTCTAAGCTCACATAAAATCATCAATAAGCAGAATTTGAGTTCTACCAATCAACCACTTCTGAATTGAAGTAATTGTAATATCATCTAGGTTACCCATATATTTTTCCTACTAGAATAGAAATAGAATAACAGAAAAGAAATGAAATACTTTATAAAATGTTTTTGCTAAAAATCCAATTAAACTATATCTATCAAATTCTGCTGACCTAACAGTTTATCAACTTTTCCCCAAAAAGTTATAAGGAGAAAAAGGTTAGCTTGGTAGAACTTATCATTGATGGAATTATACAGGCTCTTCCTAGATTCCACTAATTCTTTAACTATATGCTCTAGACTTTTTCTAGATACAGAAGTTCAGTTCATTGGCTTATAGTTTATATACTCTATTTTTTCCTTTCTTTGAAATCTGGGACATTTTCTTTCTTACAATTTCTTGGTTCTTCTTTTATTCTCCATAATCTTTTAAAGGTCACTGACAGGAAATGTATCAGCATTCACACTTTCTCTCATTTCTCTCAAACTGCCCATTCTCTCATTACCCTGAAATATAGTTCATGTGGCAGAGGGAATTTGGTTTCATCAGAGGCAACTAGGAGCTCTAATATTAATTCTTTAGTTATATAGTCTGTTAACTCTGTATTAGCCATATTTGTCCTGTCCATCTCAGCCCCAAGGTAATTCTTATTTGGCAGGGAAATAAAAGCAAAATAAGGATTGGGAAGTGTGACTTTGTCTCTTGTCAATTATCATTATCCCATCTATTCTGAGTATCAACCAATCCTGTTCTTTTCTTTCTTCCAATATAGCATTATATTTTTCTTAGTTTTCTTTACCATTTTTCAGATTTAGTATGTCTGATAATATTCTTTACCATGCCACATTTTCTGTGTATTTATCTTATTACCTACTTTTACTTCTATCTTCTGAACATCTTTAAAAAAATATTACACATTTGAGTTCTTTGTATGTCCATATTGTGTCCTCAGACAACACCATTTTCTGTTGTATTTTTTAGTTGAGTTTTTTTTCCCTTGGGATCTTCAGAATTAAATTTTCTTTATGCCCTCTGAGCTGACTTCCCCTGGAGAAATTTAATCCATAAAACTGTGGCTATCCTTTCTCTAAACTCTCTGAAATCTGCTCTCCTAAAATCTAGATTACAGGTTAACTATGCCTAGCTTTCCTAAACTATGTCACAACATGGAAGACAAAGTGTTCACTTTTCTCCTCACTCACCAGTTCTTCCCTATTAGTGAAATAAGATCAAATAAAGAATTTCCCCTTCTAAGGTCCTTTTGAAGGATGAAATTATCAGTAAGACAAGTCAAGAGTTGACATAGAGAAAGACAGAGACAGAAATGGAGAGCACATCAGCAAATATCTGGATAAATTGAATCCTATCACTATTGTACTGTACTGTGCAAAGTTTATGGTGTTTCCCATATTATTCATCTATTATTTCTTTCTGTTGGGATGATCTTTTGAATTCATTCTGATGATGAAATCCTTGCTGTTTCTCCTACCATTGATGTTCATCTAATTCTTTCCATCAGGTTTTTTCCCTCTGGTTCCTGGATTTTCTAAGATGAAAATGTTTTCATATTGTAAAATACCACACCCTATTGTGAAATACTACCTCCAGTTTTTATCTATTACATTTCCTTTGAACTATGTTCCATTGTTTAGAAGTATATTGGTCATGAGTCTCATCTTGCCAAGTATTAATGATATCTCCTTGCATTAGTACATCTAGTTCATCTTGCTTTGTTGCCTAAACTTTAAAGTCATAGTAGGCTCTACAACTATCCCTTCTTGATATTTGTTGTCTTTGAATATTTGGGTATCTCAAATGTTACTCTTCTTCCCTCTTTGAGTGATCTTCTTTGGTGTTTAGTTTAGCAGCAATTTCCTTCTTCCCAGAACTTTTTCAGCTTAAAACCCTTTTCTTTACATTTTTAAAAACTAAAATAATGTTATCAGCCCAAGTTAGGGATATTTTTCTTCCTGACTAGGACCCTCTCATTATTTTAAACTGCCTTCCAGAAATTTAAATTTAATCTCAGATACCATCTCCTTAACAAGCTATTCACTTCCCAAATTTGGTCCAATCTAGATGTTCCTCCCATCTATGTTTCCTTCAAGATCATTTCCCCATCTTCAGGCAGTATATCCAAGTATAAAATGTCAAATTCCAGACATCATTGAAAACAAAAAAAATATATATTTACACATTTTTGGTTGTCCCCTCTCAGATTACTTCCTAAATGCTCTAGCAATAATTTTCTTTAATTGAAACTCTCAGTAACCTTTCTGTAAACTATTATTTATTCCACTGCTACTCACTGTTTTATAAATTAATGCTGTCTATAATCTTTCACTCAATAAGATTTTGTTGCACCTGGCTATCATATCTCTTCATTTGATGAGGAGGTAAAATGTTTGCTGTGTTAGGTAATTTCTAGGCCCTTTAATGTTTCATTATTATAGCAATTAATTCACATTGGCTCAACTCCTTTACAAAATTGTTAGAATCTCTACAGTGTCTACTTCCCTTCAGATTGCCTCTTCTGTCTCCTTATTATTTGGTTAAAATATGACAGTTCAGAGTTGTTATTTTGATTGAAAACAACTTTCTCCATTTTTTTCTTACAATTTTATTATTGTTAATTTCATATTTTATTATTTATATTTGATTTCTACTTATTATATATTAATATTGTGTGTTTACTATATTATTTTATTGTTAATTTTTAACATCTTTTACATTTGATACTTATCTCTTGTGTTCATGCCTTTGCACTAATTGTCCTCTATAGCCAGAATATTCTCCCTTCTTGCCTCTACCTCTTAGAATTCTTAGTTTCCTCCAAAGATCATTTCAGATGCCATCTTCTGCCAAAGACCTTTTTCTAACTATATCCTCCCCTAATGGCTAGTGCTCTTCCTCCTTAAATTACTTAATATTCATTTTACATAAATACATATGCATGTATGTTAACACTGTCTACTCTGATAGGATATAAACTATTATACCCTTTTTTAGGGTATAAAGCCAGGGAGTATCTTACTTTTGACTTCCATTTAATCTCTAGAACATAGGATCATCATCATCAGTTGCTAACATTTACACAGCACCTACTATGTGTGCTCTTTAAAATGTGCTCTTTACCAAAAAGAAATTGCATTCCAAATAATGGATGATAGGATAAAATATTTGGGAATCTATCTACCAAGGAAAAGTCAGAAACTATACGAACTAAACTACAAAACACTTTCCACACAAATAAAATCAGACCTAATCAATTGGAAAACCTTTAAGTGCTCATGGGTAGGCAGAGCGAATATAATAAAAATGACAATACTACCCAAACTAATCTACTTATTTAGTGCCATACCAATCAAACTCCCAAGAAATTATTTTACAGATCTAGAAAAAATAGCAGCAAAGTTCATTTGGAAAAATAAAAGGTCAAGGATTTCAAGGGCATTAATGAAAAAAAAAGGCAAATGAAGGTGGCCTCGCTGTACCAGATCTAAAACTATATTATAAAGCAGCAGTCATCAAAACCATTTGGTACTGGCTAAGAAATAGAGCAGTCAATCAGTGGCATAGGATAGATTATCAGGATATTCTAGGCAATAACTTTAACAATTTAGTGTTTGATAAACCCAAAGACCCCAGCTTTTGGTATAAGTACTCACTATTCGGCAAAAACTGCTGGGAAAATTGGAAACTAGTGTGGAAGAAATTAGGGCTTGACCCATACCTAACACCACATACCAAGATAAGATCTAAATGGGTTCATGATCCAGATATAAAAAGTGATATTGTAAGCAAATTAGAGAAACGTAGTATAGTTTACCTCTCAGACCTGTGGAGATGGAATAAATTTATGTCCAAAGAAGACCTGGAACTCCTAATTGAACACCAGATGGATAATTTTGATTATATTAACTTAAAAATTTTCTGTACAAATAAAACTAATGCAGACAAGATTAGGAGGGAAGCATCAAATTGGGAAATCATCTTTACATTTAATGGTTCTGATAAAGGCTTCATTTCTAAAATATATAAAGAATTGTCTCATATATATAAGAATTCAAGACACCCTTCAATAGATAAGTGGTCAAGGGATATGAACAGACAATTTTCAGATGATGAAATTAAAACCATTTCTAGTCATATGAAAAGTTGCTCCAAATCACTATTGATCAGAGAAATGCAAATTAAGACAACTCTGAGGTACTACTACACACCTGTCAGATTGGCTAAAATGACAGGAAAAGATAACGAT
Source organism: Myrmecobius fasciatus (assembly GCA_023553655.1). NCBI lineage: Eukaryota > Metazoa > Chordata > Mammalia > Dasyuromorphia > Myrmecobiidae > Myrmecobius > Myrmecobius fasciatus. Next base: position 39,549 of record JAJPUD010005128.1, on the reverse strand, counting down.
GAATGTTGGAGGGGATGTGGAAAAACTGGGACACTAATACATTGTTGGTGGAACTGTGAACGGATCCAACCATTCTGGAGAGCAATTTGGAGCTACGCTCAAAAAGTTATCAAACTGTGCATACCCTTTGACCCAGCAGTGTTTCTACTGGGCCTATATCCCAAAGAGATCTTAGAGGAGGGAAAGGGTCCCACATGTGCAAGAATGTTTGTGGCAGCCCTTTTTGTAGTGGCTAGAAACTGGAAACTGAATGGATGCCCATCAATTGGAGAATGGCTGAATAAATTATGGTATATGAATGTCATGGAATATTATCGCTCTGTAAGAAACGACCAGCAGGACGATTTCAGAGAGGCCTGGAGAGACTTGCATGAACTGATGCTGAGTGAAATGAGCAGAACCAGGAGATCATTATACACAGCAACAACAATATTACATGATGATCAATTCTGATGGACATGGCTCTCTGCAACAAAGAAATGCCTCAAACCAGTTCCAATTGTTCACTGAAGAAGATCATATACACCCAGAGAGAGGGATGTGAAATGTGGACCACAACTTAACATTTTCATGCTCTCTATTGATATTTGCTTGCATTGTGTTGCCTTTCTCTGATTTTCTTTTTTTTTCTTGTAGATAGGATTTTTCTTGCATAACTTCTCAAGTATTTCAACATTATTAACATGTAGTGGACTTCCTGCCATCTAGGGGAGGGGAGGGGACTGGGGGTAAAAGTTGTAATGGAGAGCCTTGTAAAGATCAATGCTGGGGAACTACCCATACATATGTTATACAAATAAAAAGCTTTAATAAAAAAATGTGCTCTTTACAAATATTTTCTGATTTGATATTCAAAATAGCACTAGATAATGAGTGCTATTATTATCCTTATGAATTGATGGAGATAAAGATTAAGTCATTTGCCCAAGGGCAAACAACTAGTAAGAAGTATCTGAAGCTGAATTTGAATTCCAGTCTTCCTGACTCCCCTAGTGTTCTATTCACTGTGCCACAAAACTAATATTGCACTTAGTAGATACTTAATAAATGTTGGTTAATTGATTAATGCATGTCAATGGATACTACTCAAGATAGAAGATTTAGGAATGATTCCTACAAAAGTAACAAGTCCTACCTATTTTATGCAATCAGTTTCATCATTTGTAGTATTATTTAGTGCTTACTATATTTAGTTTCTATTTTCTACCTCTCCACTGTAAAGAATATCAATATTGTTATGATTCATATTCTTCCATAGTCAATCTACTCATTGGTCATTGGACAAGAATCTCACATTTTGAGATTGGGTTAGGTAAATATTGACAAATATTTTAAATCTTTCTGCTTTATCACATTCTCTTCCTCTTTTCCCAGCCATTGTTACTATCACTAGAAAAAAGGTATGGTTATGCTGGACTGAGGACAATCTTAGTTTTGGGGGGTTTGTTTGGGTTTTTTGCTTTTTGCTATCTTGCAATCATTGCCTTGGCTAGAGAAAGTATCATCTAGTGGCTGACCAACTTATGATAGACATAAGTCACTGAAACTTGGGAACTTGTCAGATAGCAAATCCAATTTGTCACCAAGACCAAGTTCAAAGACTTTCTAGTCACATCTAGTTTTCTTTCAGTGTGACTTTGCCAATCCAGGGGTCACCTCCATGTCATGATGAGATATCAGAAAAAAAGTTTTATGGATATACATTTATATAAATCTGACATGGCAGGAAAATTGGGGCTATGAATCAGTATTAATAGTTCAAATTACCAGAGATCTTATTAATTATTCTTATCTTTAAAATTTTTGTTCTATGCCAAAAGAACTTCTGGCTGCTGTTCAAATGCATAAATCTACATAAAAGAAAAGTTACTTCAGTCTTCCTGTAAGTACAAAATGCTCTAATCCAAATATCCTCTGTGAGTCCCTTGAGAATTATATTATTGAGATCTTTCAGAGTACCCTGTAAGGAATATCAACTCATGTTTTTGCTGAATATATTATGTGGGGTCCTTCTCTTATGGATTATGTGATTAAATAATATAATATACACATATATCTCAATAATTATATAAGTACACAATATTGAATATATTTTCTATCATATAATATTGAATATATTATATGTATCTGTATGTTTTTCTATGTATACATGTATTTAATACTTCCTAAAAATACCAATATGATTTATGAGCCTTATTTTAAGCATTTCTATAATTCAGAATACTTTCCTCACCTACCTGGCTATCTCTCTCTTGTTTTTCAAATAAATTCTGAAAATTTTACTTGTTCTGTGACTCTCCCCTACTCTTTGTTATGAGGCCATTTAAACATATTTGGACCAGGACCAGAGCTTGTATAATTGTCCTTCTTGCCATTTGTCCTCTTACCCTTGCCCCTGACCACTAAGTTGCCTAGCCAGTAGGCTGGATGAGGACCACAGATTCCCATAGGAAAAAATATGCAAGCAAAAATGGAGCTGGACCTAGAGCTAAGGTTCCTTAACTGATCAGTAGAGAGTGAATAAATCAACCATAATAGGACTCCTTCTATTCTTTCTTATTTTCCTTCATATGTTCACCTCCCACAGCCTGTTGTTCAACGTGGGTATAGCCCAGAGTTCTGTTATGGGCCCTCTTTTCTCACTATACTCCCATTAGGCTCTTAGCAAATTTGGTATCAACTATGCAAAAGACCTGAAATTTACATATCTAATCACCATATTTCTCCTGAGCTCCAGGAACCCATATCTTCAACTGTCCCCCAAGATTGGAATTCATTCCCTCTTTACTTTCACCTCTTGGAACCTTAAATTCCAAGATTTCTACATTCCTAAGTTTTTAAGATTAAGAGTTTCCTTTCCCCTTCCCTATATTTAATTTGCATTTTCTTAACTTCATATACAGTTGAGGTTTTTTCAATAGACTATAAGCTCTTAGATGGCAGACAGTAATTCATTCTTGTCTTTGTGTAAACAGTAACTAGCACATAAAAAGCACTTAATAAAGGTGTCTTTAGTTGAATTCAACAAATTGAAAAAATATCTAACCCTTTCCCCGGCCTTTATCTCTCTAAAAATAGGGTTTTCTTGACTATTCTCCTTGATTTTATGGTGGCTTCTATGTGGCAAAGTGAATAGAATGCTAAATTTAGAGTCAGAAAGATCTGAGTTCAAATTTTACCTCAACTATTTAGTATCTATGTTGTCTTGAACAAATTATTTAATCTCTGTCTACATCAATTTCTTTATCTGCAAAATGGAGCTAATAATAGCATCTACCTCCTAGAGTTATTATGAGGATTAAATGAGATTTATATTTATAAAGACCTTTGAAAATCTTTAAGCACCATATTAATGCTATCTGCAATTATTACTAAAATTATATATCTTTGGAGTATATACTAGTACATACCTAAAATATTAACAATTTTTATATTTTTTCCATAGATCTTTTTACTGTGTTTATGTGTCTTCTTGTCTGAGTCGGGGATGATTACATATGCCTGTCTTAGTGATTAGGGGCTATGCCCAGCTCTTAGAATCTCTTGGATGATTGGGGAAGGACTACCAATTGCCAAAAAAAGAAATCATTATAAATACTGCTCAGTATGAGAACTTAACTATTAAATTTTTGTCTCTAATATCAACTCTTCATCTCTTCATTGGTATCTTTCCAAAACCAGATTCTTGAGTGTAGATTAGTAACTTCATACATCATTTAGCATCCTGCTTCCTCTCTGAGTGCTTCCATGCTATTATCTGGACTTGACTTTGTCCACTGATCTGGATTTTGTTATCTTCTTTTACCTAAGGGAAAAACATTATTCCCTAGTAAACCCCACAGGGAAAGCTAGAATTTTTAGGGAAGACAAAATATACCACCATATTTTTATGCTACTGGGAATAAAGAATTGTGATGATGGAAAAAAAGTAGTTGTCAAAAAAAAACTTATACTATGTTTAAAAGTTTAAAGCTAATGAATCCACAGCTGTCCCAGGAGTAAAAATGAGCCTTTATCTGCCTTGAACTGAAAGCTTCCATTTAAGGACCTCATCTCTGCTATTTTCTTTATAAAGTTCTCAGAAAGAAGTAGTGTCGAGTCAATATTGTTGGTGAACATGAATATTCCAAGCCTTAGTCTTATTTATAATTTGGTAGTTACCATAGAAAAGCAAGTACAACCCTTTTCTAGAAAAATCTCAATTCTAGATGATGATTAAAGATGACATTTATGTAGCACTATATATCTGTTATCTGCTCTCATTGTTATAAAAGCTTTGTGATCAATAAAATCAGTGCAGACAAAATTAGAAGTGAAGCAATAAACTGGGGAAAAATTTGTACATTCAAGGGTTCTGATAAAGGTCTCATTTCTAAAATATATAGAGAACTGACTCAAATTTGTAAAAATTCAAGCTATTCTCCAATTGATAAACGGTCAAAGGATATTAACTCAGTGATACATATGACAGTACATATGGACAATTCCAATCAACAGAATTAGTGTTGGTCAAGTAAATTCTTAGCATGGGTCTAGTTATGTGAGTGGGAGACACCTATGAAATAACAAGCTTAGTCCTGGCTTTGGTGTCCCACAAGCCGGGGTTCAAATCCCAAATCTGTCATTAACTCAGTGATCTTAAGCATGCCTTCATGTCCCAGGTTTATTTTACACTAAACAAGGCTAATAGTATTTTATAATTGTTATAATGAATAGAGCACTGAATTGGAGTCAAGAAGACCTAGACTCAATTACTTACAGCTAGGTGACTTAAATCCCTATGTTTCAGCAAGGCATCTGTTAGATGTGGGAATTGAACTAAATGGTCTCTAATTCTCTTCAGGCCCAAAATCTATGATCCTATGAGCCTACAAACTACTTTGAAAGGCTGCTATGATAAAATTTTTTGTAAATCTCAAAATGTAAGGGATAATGCAACACACACCCAAGAGACAGAGAGACAGAAAAACAAAAAGATAGAGACTGAGACAGAAAGACAAAAAGAGAGAAACAGAGATACTGAAAAACTGAAAAAAGAAATGATGACTATTTCACTCACTTTCAAATTAAATAACAAATTTTAAAAAGGAAGTATACAGACATACTAATCCCCCTCCCCTTTTATTCACTTAAAAAAAATTTAAACCATCTTAGGGGACAGAAGCAGCCCACTGCTATTTCCTTGAATTCATTAATTCAGAATTATAGTTCTTCAATCAATGATCTGTTTAATATATAGGATATTATAGCAGAAGTATAATCCACTTGGTTTTGTTGTCTGGCTAGAAGAGCAGGAAGAACAAAGAAACCTATAGACTACTCTATCTTCCTATCATTACCTTCAGGAGTTTGAAAAACCTCCTTTCATCTCTGTTCTTTTAAGGACTTATTAGTTATTTCCCATGGGAAATCTACAAATAGCAGCTAGTTAATTTTTTTAAAGTTCAAGACATTCTTAACTCCCCCCAAATTTGGGATAAATTTGGAGAAGAAAATCTAAAAGCCTTCATTTAAAAACAGAATCATTAAAAACCCTCAATTAAATACCAAATTTGAAATTCTGAAAATAAAATGGGAGAATACTAAAATTGGAAGTAAGAAAACTATTGAACTAATAAACAAAACTAAGTTAGTTTTATGAAAAAACTACCTAAACTAACTAAAACTAAGTTAGCTAGTTTTATGAAAAAGTTAATTTAATTAGAAAAAGGAAAGGAAAAAATCAAATTGCTAGTATCAAGGTAAACTTTCCACCAATGAAAAGGAAATTAGAGCAATAATTAAGAGCTATTTGCTCGTGTATGCCTATAGATATGATAATCTAAATGAAATGAAAGAATACCTGCAAAAATATGGATTGCCCAGACTAACAGAGGAGGAAGTAAGTGGCTTAAGCAGTTTTAGAAAAAAGAAATTGAACAAAGCTATTAATCAACTCCCTAAGAAAAAATTTCCAGAACCATTTGGATTTACAAGTGAATTCTACCAAACATTTAAAGAACAATTAATTCCAATAATATGCAAACTATTTGGGAAAATAGGAAAAGAAAGAGTCCTACCAAATTCCTTTTATGACAAAGATATGGTGCTGATACCAAAACCAGGTAAGGTCAAAACAGAGAAAGAAAATTAAAGACCAATTTCCCCAATGAATGTTGACGCAAAAAATTTAAATAAAATATTAGCAAAGAGATTACAGCAAATTATCACCAGGATAATATATCATGACTAAATAGGATTTACACCAGGAATGCAGGGCTGGTTCAATATTAGAAAAACTATTAGCATGATTGACTATATCAATAACCAAACTAGACAAAATACAATACCCATTCCTATTAAAAACAAGAGAGTATAGGAATAAATGGAGTTTTCCTTAAAATGATCAGTAGCAGCTATCTAAAACCATCAGCAAGCATTATATATGTAATGGGGATAAACTAGAAGCATTTCCAATAAGATTAGGGGTAAAAAAGGTTGCTTGCTTTCACCATTACTATTCAATATTGTATTAGAAATGTTAGCTTTAGCAATAAGAAAAGAAAAAGAAATTTAAGGAATTAGAGTAGGTAATGAGGAGACCAAATTATCACCCTTTGCAGATGATATATATGATAGTACACTTAGAGAGTCCTAGAGAATCAACTAAAAAACTACTAGAAACAATTCACAAATTTAGTAAAGTTTCAGGAAGCAAAATAAATCCACATACATCATCAGCATTTCTATATGTTACTAACAAAGTCCAGCAACAAAAGATAGAAAGAGAAATTCTATTTAAAATAACTGCAGATAATATGAAATACTTGGGAGTCTCCCTGCCAAGACAAAGATAGGAACTATATAAACATAATTACAAAACACTTTCCACACAAATAAAACCAGATCTAAACAATTGGAAGAATATCAAGTTTTCATGGGTAGGCCAAGTTAATATAACAAAAATGACAATGCTACTTAAATGAATGTACTTATCAAACTGCCAAGAAACTACTTTACAAAGCCAGAAAAAATAATAACAAAGTTCATCTGGAAGAACAAAAGGTCATGGATTTCAATGGAATTAATAAAAAAAATGCAAATGAAAGGTGGCCTACTCATACCAGACCAAAATTATATTATAAAGCAGGGGTCATCAAAACTATTTGGTAGTGGCTAAGAAATACAGTAGTTGATTGGTAGAATACATTAGGTTCAAAAGACACAAGAGTCAATGACTATAGTAATCTAGTGTTTGCTAAACTCAAAGACCCCAGTTTCTGGGATAAGAATTTACTATTTGACAAAAATTGCTGGGAAAATTGGAAAACAGCATAGCAGAAACTAAGCACTGACCAACACTTAATACGCTATACCAAGATAAGGTCAAATGATTTAGATATAAAGAATGATACTATAACAAATTAGAAAAACAAAGTATAGTCTACCTCTCAAAACTGTGGAGAAGAAAGGAATTTGTGGCCAAATAAGTACTAGAGTACAGTTTGAAATGCAAAATTGGATAATTTTTATTATATTAAATTAGAATGGTTTTATACAAACAAAACCAATTTGGACAACATTAGAAGGAAAGTAGAAAACTGGGGGAAAATCTTTATTTCCAAGGGTTCTGATAAAGGCCTCATTTCTAAAATATATAGAGAATTAACTCAAATTTATAATAATAAAAACTGGGGGGAAATCTTTATTTCCAAGGATTCTGATAAAGGCCTCATTTCTAAAATATATAGAAAATTGACTCAAATTTATAAGGATACAAGCCATTCTCCAATTGATAAATGGTCAAAGTATATGAACAGACAATTTTCAGATGATGACATTTTTTCATATGGCTAAGATGACAGGAAAAGATAATGATCAATGTTGGAGGGAATATCAGAAAACTAAAACACTAATGCATTGTTGGTGAAGGTGCAAACTAATCCGCCTATTCTGGAGAGCAATTTGGAACTATGCACAAAGGGCATAATCTTTGATCTAGCAGTGTCTTTACTGGGCTGTATCCCAAAGAGATCATAAAAAAGGGAATGTACAAAAATACTTATAGCAGCCCTTTTTGTAGTGGCAAGGAATTGGAAACTGAGTGGATGCCCATCAATTGGAGAATGGCTGAATAAGTTATATGATATATGAAGGGAATATTATTGTTCTGTAAGAAACGACCAGCAGGATGATTTCAGAGAGGCCTGGAGAGTTTTACATGAACTGATGCTGAGTGAAATGAGCGGAAGCAGGAGATCATTGTATACAGTAACAAGAAGATTATATGACAATCAATTCTGACAGCCTTGGCTCTTTTCAACAGCAAAGTGATTCAGGCCAGTTCCAATGGTCTTGTGATGAAGTCATCGACACCCAGAAAGAGGACTGTGGGGACTGAGTGTGGATCACAACAAATTTTTTTCACCTTTTTTGCTGTTGTTTGCTTGCTTCTTGTTTTCTTTCTCTTTTTTTTCCTTTTTGATCTGATTTTTCTTATGCAATATGATAAATATAGAAATATGTATACAGGAATTGCACATGTTTAACATATATTGAATTGCTCACTATCTAGGAGAAGGGATGGGGAAAGGAGGGAGAAAAATTTGAAACACAAGACTTTGCAAGGGTGAATGTTGAAAATTATCTTCACATATATTTGGAAAATAAAAAGCTATTAATTAAAAGAGACAGGTAATCAGCCATCAGACTGTTGTATAAATGATACAGAAAGAACACTAGGTTTGAACTCTGGCTCTGAAAATAGCTGTGTGACTCTGGGAAGATTACTTATCTTCTGTGAAACTCAGTTTTCCCAAAGAGCAAGTGTAATTCAATGACTGGGGAGTTAGAGGACCTTTGTTAGAATTCAGCAGGCTCTGTCATTGATGACCTATGTGTCACAATCTGTCACAATCTCTCTGGACTTTGGTTATCTTCTCTGTAAAATTTCCTTGTTTAGCTACTTGAATACAAAGCTTTTAGCCCTCTTATGATCTGCAAAAAAGGGACAATACTGTATTCAGACAGAGGACTGTGGGATCTGAGTGTGGATCACAACAGAGTATTTTCACTCTTTTTGTTGTTTGTTTGAATTTTGTTTCCTTTCTCATATTTTTCCTTTTTGATCTGATTATTCTTATGCAGAATGATAATTGTGGAAATATGCATAGAAGAATTGCACATGTTTAACATATATTGGATTACTTGCTATATAGGAGAGGGGGGAGAGGAAGAAAAGGGGAAAAATTTGAAACACAAGGTTTTGCAAGAGTAATGTTGAAAATTATCCATGCATATGTTTTGAAAATAAAAATCTTTAATAATAAAAAAAGAATGGTAAAAATGGGGGACAACGATTCTTGTAAGATCAATCTCACAGGGTTATGCCTTGTAAACCCTAAATTAATATACATGCACATACTATATGTGTATATATTATATACATATATGTATGTATCCTGTGTGTGTATATATTAGTTATATATAATGCATACTTCCACACATATGTGTATGTGTACTAGCCAGAGAGGTAGAGTGTTTTAAGCAATGAATGAATGAATGAATGAGCATAACATATATATATATAAATAAAACAAAATATCTCTCCACCAGTGGAGTGGGTTTTCTCAGGATCTTTTTCTCCATCAGTAGAGCAGGTTTTCTCAGGATCTTTCCCTGGTGAATCTTGGAGCTAGTTGCTGCCTCTTCCATTACTGTAAAGTCTCCTTTCAAGTTTACCTGAATCTCTCATTGGGAGGAAAGTGCCTCAGGCCCTTTTCTAGACCTACTCAGAGACTTGAAGTCCTTCCAGGATCTATATTTTAATTCTAAATCTCCCATAGGCTTCCCTGGAGTCATCCCCTGTGTAATATAGTAAAATGGAAAATTGGAAGAAGACCTACATTTGAATCCTACTTCTCCTATTTGTGAATTTTGTGTAGTATGGAAGGACTGGACAAATCACTTAAGCTCTCTCTGTTAAGACTATGATCTTACAATCCCAGGCCTTTGGGGAAATAGGATATAACAGTGTTTGAGGAACTCCCTGGTTTTCTGAACTGGGACATCTGCCATGGTTACCAGTATAAAAGGAATATAATTTCTTTAAAAAGTAAACTAGATGGCTCAATGGATAGAGATCTTGGGCTGGAATCAAGAAGACCTGAATTGAAAAAGATATTTTTTTTTTAAAAATTGATGTGATGCTAAATAAGTGACAATCCTAAGTGACAATCCTATATGTCTCAGTTTCCTTGTCTGTAAAATGAACTGGAAAATGAAATGGCAGTATCTTTGCCAAGAAAACTGAACAAAACTTCTTTAAAACAAAAGATTACTTGGTACACCACAGATATGGAACATACATTAATTTAGGATTGAAGAAAATTTCAAAACTATATAATCCAGCCCTCTTATTTGCGCATGGCAAAGATAAGAGAGGCAAAATTAAAACAAGTAGCTAAAGGGAACCATGGATAGACGACTGGATTTTTGAGTCAGGAACAATTGAATTCAAATTCAGTCTCATTTACTATTATCTCTGTGTTCATAAGTCAAATCACTTGACTCACTCTCAACCTCAGTTTCTTCTATAAAATGGGGCTATAGCACTTCTCTCTCAGGTCTTTTTGAGGATCAAATAAGATAATAATATATGAAAGTTGCTTTGCAAATTTATTTACTCTTTATATACTCGATATACTGTTATTTATTATTATTAAATGTCTTGCCCAGAGACTGCCTATCGGAAATGGGATTTGAAACTAGGTCTTGTTTTATTTCAAGTCAAATATTCTATCCAGTATGACATGTTTTTCTTTTGTAAGTTGAGTGAGGGGAGGGCTGAGAGAAGGGGAAAGTGAGATAGCTATTTGCTAGGTTAGTTGTTTTCTGACTTTCAAATTCCTCAAGAGTCAATAGAAGAGGCAAGGTGGAAAAGGGGGAAAATGTTTGCATTAGAAACAGAAAACCTGGATCAAAGGCAGAAAGACCTGATTTGAAATTCAATCCCTAACAATTATTAGCTATGTGATCTTGAACACATCACTTAACCTCTGATTGCCTCAGTTTCCTTAATTGTAAAATGGGGATAATAGTAGTTCTTACCTCTCAGGATTATTGTGAAAATCACATGAGATATTTGTGTCTTAGCCCAGTGTCTGGCACAAAGTAGGTGCTATATAAATGTTAGCTATCATCATCATTATCATATACTGAAGATCACTTCTCTAAATCTCTGTTTTCTTTATCTATAAAATCACTGGGTTGGATTAGATCAGGGCTTCTTAAACTTTTCCCACTTGCAACCCCTTTTTGCCCAAGAAATTTTTATAAGTAAATAAATTTTATAGATATATAAAATTGGTATACAAACCAAACATTTACTAATAATAAATCATAATTTTATGACCTCTGAATTCAGTTATGAGACCCTGTATGGGGTCATGACCAATAGTTTAAGAACCTCTTCCATCTCTTCTAGCTCTAAAATGAGTTTAACAACTGAATGCCTTCTTTCCATATATGTGAACCAAAAGTTTTATGCATATACAATAGACACCAATGTTAGCTAAGCTCATTTTTTTGGTATTATAGAGTGGGTAGGAAGCTAAACTGTTTCTTTGAATATTCAGATAAACCCTGCAGGTAGAATTCATACCTTCTGGAAACTAATTATGAGAGCTGTGTGTCCTTGGATAAATCTGCCAGAAGTGAACAGCCTCAAGCTATTTTTAAAATTTAAAATAAAGATTTTGGAAATGATGCAGAGTTAGGAGGATTCAAGTGAAGACCATCAAACAGCAACCAGTAAGGGAAATCATCTGGGCAAGAAGGGAAAAGTAACCCTCTCACCAAATCCTGCCATGTCTTCCTTCAAATTAACTCCCCATCACCCTTCCCTTCTCATTCTCACTCCTGTCATCTTGGTCCAGATCTCTATCATTTTACAACTGAATTATTATAGGATTTTTCTACCTGTTTCCCTGCCCCAATTCAAATCCAAATTCTGTATCTAGGAAACATCAAGATACTATCTTATGGTCATAGGAATTCTTTTCATAAATGCAAATTACAATTGGAAAATCAAAAAAGTTTAAGTGACTTTAGCAGAAATAATAATAATAGGAGCTAACATTTATTTAGCACTTATTACATGCTAGGCACTAGGCTTAGTGCTTGACAATTATTATCTTATTTTATCCTCATAAAAATCTTGGAAAATAAGTACCACTATTATAGCCATCTTACAAATGAGGAAACTGAGACAGATTAAGTGGCTTACTTTGAGTTATAAAACGAGTAAGTGTCTGAGGCTAAATTTGAATTTAAGTCCTTCTGATTCCAGACCCTGTGCTTTATCCATTGAACCAGATAGTTGCCATGTCTAACATTCTATGCTGCCTCTCTTGCCCAACATCATCTTCCTAAAACAGCAAATTTATCTTTTTGATTCCTCTCATCAAGAAACTGCAATGGCTCCAAATTGTTCACCACATCCAGTGCAAATTCTTCCACCAAGTTTCCCAAGGCCTCTAAAAATCAGATTCTATCTTCCTTATAGTTTCCTTTCATGTTTCCTTCAAACTTATTAGCCAATAGTTACTAATAAGCTATTTGCTTTTTCATTTTTTGCCTATTTAAATCTTAATTATTCTTCAAAACCCTACAAAAATCCCTTCACTAAGTACTTGCTCTAAGTGGTCCTGGTAACACTGATTTCCACTTTTTCTGACCTCTTTCTGGTTAATACTAGACAGTCTGGGTAGGTTTCACTGAGCAAGGTAAAGGGAACAATGGGATCCAGTGAATTGTCAATTCCAAGGAAGAGGGACAACATTACCACAGATGAGAATCTATAGGACCTGAATGAAATAACGACTAAGTCCAGACTAAACCTGGCTGGAACATGAAATTGATAGGTTATTGGATAATCATGGAATGTAAAACTGGGAAGACCAACATGGATGCCCTTCCACAAACTCCATTGTCCATCCAACCATGTGCTGTTTCATACACACACTCTTGATCTCTCCTCTCCTTGCCTTCACAAGGACTGTCCCTATTCATAAAATAAATCCTTTCTCTGCCTTTAGAAACCCTATTTTCCTTTAAGACTTAGCTCAAGCACCACCTTCTACATGCTTCTTCTTTTTCCATTCAATAATATTTTATTTTTCCAATTACATATATAGTTTTCAACATTCATTTTTGTGAGTTCCAAGCTTTTTTTTCCCCTTCCATCCCTTATTTCCCCCTTCCCCAAGACAGCAAACAATAGATATAAGTTATACAGGTACAATCATTTTAAACTGCATGCTTCTTTTTATGATCAATCCCCTCCCCAAACTGTAAGTGTCCACTCTCTCAAAATTTCTTTGAATTCATTTTGTATAGGGACAGGGAGAGGATGCACTCTGGCAAACTATTTCCCTTTCCCAATTGATGTAAAGACAGAAAATCAAAGGAATGTAATACGGTATTAACCTAAGAAAGTCATGTCCTCTATAAAATGTGAGCAAGTGCCTTTATCAGATTAGAAAAGAAATGTGGCTTAAACTAACAACTTTATACTATATTCCACAATAAATTCACATTTTATATGTGATCTGAATATTAAAGATCATATCATAAAAGAATTAGATGAGAAACAGACGATATACCTTTCACAGATGTGGGTATGAGAGGAATTCTTAACCAAACAAGAACTTATTAATATAAGATGCACAATTTTGATCACATGAAATTTAAAAGCTTCTGAATAAACAAAATTAATGCTTCTAGGATAAGAAGGGAAGTGGTCAAAAGGTGAAAAATTATCAGATTTCTTTTGCAAGGATTTAGTATTCAAGACCATAAAACATTTTCCAACAGACAAGTGGAGGTAGAGGGGAAAGATCTAAAAGAACTGTGAGCTATCAACAAATGCATGCGGGAGTAAGTACTTCAAATCACTGAAAGAAATGAAAATCTAAACAACCCTAAGGTTTCACCTTACCAATCAACAAAGATAACAAAAGATAGAGAAATTATTGTTAGAAGGGTTGTGAAAAGACAGGCACACCATATATTGTTGGTAGAGCTGTGAATTAGTATAGTTATTTTGGAAACCAATTTGAAATAAGGCAAATAAAGTAGCTAAAATGTCCAAATTCTTTGACCTAGATACTTTACAATCTACTATATACACCAAAAGAGTTCAATGACAAAAGGTACCATATATACAGAAATATTTCTAGAAGTTTTGGTTTTGATAGTAAGAAAATAGAAATCCCCATTGGTGGGGGATTAGCTAAATACTGTGGTACAATAATGTGATAGGATATTTCTGTAATAAATGACAAATGTGATGGAGACAAAGAAGCATGAAAAGATTTATGTGAACTGCTGTGAAGCCAAGAAAACAAAAAAGCCAATAAAACCAGAAAAAAGCAAGCCATGAGAAGGTATCTTCCCAATTCTCTTTCAGAGGTGTGTGGCAGGGTGATCTCCACAGGTGTAGAACACTGTATGTAATTTAAGATTGTTTTCAATAGATTGCTCCCTTTGCAGAACTTTTTTTCCTCTCTCTTTTTCTTTAAAAAATGTGAGAGGGGACAGGATATTGGCAGAAATCTAGGTAATTATAAAAACAAAAGATATAGATAATATTTTTAATGATAGAAGTTTGTCCATTGGCTAAATAAAAAATTTTCCATCCCCCTTGATAGGCCCAAAATCTAGTCATAATTAAAGAGTTTATCATTTCAAGTGATTAAAGGATAAAAATAGCTTTCTGACAGAAGATTCTATGGTGGTAGAGTAAGTCAGAAAATTTCAAGCTTTCCAGATGTCCCCTCATAAACAAGAAGAGATAAAGGTTAAAAACAAAGAAAAGTTGGGCAGAACTATGGTCCTTCTGGGACAAGCAGTAAAGACTCAAAGAAAGATAGCAGGAGTTTGATTTGGCTCTTGTGAAGTATAACCATCCCCAGACTAGATCCATTGAAACAACAAATGGTGAGCCCTGAGGCTAGCTAGGTTGGAAAGTAGTTTTTCACCTCCCATGGTGGGGAGTCAGGTGCCTGAGTCAGAGAATTTTGAGGAACCTGTGCTGATAAGGAATAGACCCAGTTGTGTGACCTAAGGAGTACAGAAAAAAGGCAGTAAGAAATAATAAAACAAAACAGAAAAAATGAAAAGAATAGAAAAGAATGTGAGATATCTCATAATAAAAACAATAAATATGGAGAAAAGATCAAGAATAGAAAACATTAAGAATGATTGGACTAGGGGCAGCTAGGTGGCACAATGGTTAGAGCACCATCCCTGAAGTCAGGAGGACCTGAGTTCAAATCTGATCTCAGACACTTCCTAGCTGTGTGACCCTGGGCAAGTCACTTAAACCACTTAAACCCAATTGCCTCAGCAAAAAGGAAAAAAAAGAATGATTGGACTACCTAAAAGCTATAAACAAAAAGAGAATCTTGATAAAATAATACAAGAAATAATTAAAGAAAACTGTCCCAATTTTTAGAACAAAAGAGGAAAGTAGAAATAGAAAAAAACTGATTACTATCTAAAAGAGATTCTATGAAGAAATCCTACAGGAACATCATAGCTAAATTCTAAGACCCAAGGTTAAGTTAAAAATATTATGAGCAAAAGAAAAAAATTCAAATACAGTGGAACTACAATTAGAATCACACAAGATCCAAAAGAAAAAACAATCCAAATACAATAGAATTACAATTAGAGTCACACAAAACCCAGCTACATTAAAAGATTCCAGATCTTGGAACATTATATGTCAAAAAGCAAAAGAATTGTATGGCTGAAAATATCATACCAAGAAAAACTAAACATAATCCTGAATATAAAAATGGACATTCAATGAACTGCAAGGCTTTTAGGGTTTTGTTGCAAAAAAGATCTGAACTTGATAGAAAATTAGACATATGAAAACCAAGAGAAATATTAGGTAAACATCAAAGATTAATTTCAGGGTCTCAGTAAGGACAAAATCCTTGTGCTTTATACATGGGAATGTAAACCATGAATTTAAGACTGTTATTAGTAAGTGGGTAGTTCAAAAGAAAGATTGGGGTACAGCTGAGTAGGATGTGATTCTAAAAAGCAAAACCATGTAGGAAAAGGTAAAAAAAAAAGAATAACTAGATTATACAAATGACATGTGAGAGTAAGAATGGGCACAGAGGAATCAGATAGAGGGAAAGGGCTGTTAGTTCTGGAATGCTAGTCACAGGGGAATCGGTTAAAGAGGGAAATATATGCCCTCAAAGAGGTTTATGTTCTACTGACAAATGCATTTGGCCAGATAACTCAATATAAAATAATCTGAGAAGAGAGATGGGGGAGTGGGTAAATCAGGGAAAGTTTAATGGAAGAATTAGTAAATGAGGAATCCTTATAGTAATGATTCTCAGTAATTGAAATGAAGAGGCAATATACCTTAAGTTGCTCGGATATGATCTTTGGTTTGGTTATTTTTATGGTAATCATGACAACAAGGGGACTTTTTTGATGGTTCAGATGAGAGATAATAAGAATCTGCCCTGGAATGGTGGTCATAGGAGTGGAAATAAGAGTTATCGTGGAAGTAGAAGAGGTAAAATCTGCAAATTTCTCCTCAGAGAGACAAAAGAGTTCAGGCTGACTCTTGACATTCTGAGTGACTAGGAACAGTGTTGACCTTGACCAAAATAGGAAAGTTTGTACTTTTTCCTGAAGGCAATAGGAAATCACCGAAGGTTTTTAGTCTGCAAAATAATATGAAGGAGAGCAGTGTCTGAGGAAAATCACTCCCACAGCTGTGCCTCAGAGGGATCTAAGAAGAAAGAGGCTGGAGGCAGAAAGAATAGTGAGGAGGCTAGTGTATAATTTATGTGGGATTAAATTATGGCAGAAGTAGTAAGGGACAGAAAAAAATGAGATGGAAATGAGATTCCAAATGAAGAATTACAAATCCTGCTCTAGCAATAAGTATAAAAAGTTGTTTCCATCAGAGATTATATGTGTATATGTATATATATATGTATATGTGTGTGTTTATCTGGTACAAAGATAAAAGACTGGGGATTAAATTCAGAATTAAGAATTTGTGAAAAGGTTCTAGGACAGAACTCCCCAATGACAGAAATTGATCAAATAAATGATAACATCTCCAGCCCTCTCAGATTGAGAATCTCAGCTGTCATATGTAGTGAATCTAAAGCAGAGGAAAGTTATCTTTATCACTGATGCTAAGATTATACCTCAAATATTATGTTTAGTCCTGGGTGCCACATTGTACAGGGAACATTGATAAAAAGAACTTCCCCCAGAGCCCAGAGGGGTGAGAATGCCAGACAACTGAAGATGTTTTAGATTAAAGAAGAGGAAATTATAATTGTCTTACAAATAATGAAAGACTGGGTTGTGATGAGGAAAAGGCATTGGAGTTATTTGCTTGGCCCCAGATAGCAAAGTTAAGCAATGGATTAAACTTTCGGGAAGATAGATTTTAGCCTTATAGAAAGAAACATTTACTCAGAATCAGAGCTCTCTGACAGTAAAATGAAATACTTTTTGGACCTGTCCATTTTCTTTCAAAGAAAATTTGTAAACAAAGTTTGGATGACCTCAGATGACCAGGAATAGATTAAACTATATGTCCTATAACTACACACACACACACACACACACACACACACACCACCTGCCAAATCAGTACTTCTAAGATTATGGTTCAACTCTCACTGCTATCATCTAAAAAGTGCCATACTTGGGCCCTGCTTGTCTTGAGACTTCTAATCCTTGTTCCCAATTCCAATTTCTACTTTCACTGTAATCTGTTTTTCAGTAACAATGTCATTACTGACATCCACATACCTCAGAAACACTCTGGTCATCCTTCACAAAATCCTATTCAGACGCCTCATCATCGAATAAAGTGAACTGGGATTTTAGAGGTTCTGTCAGCAAAAAGCAAATCTTCACAAGTTCTACCAAACTGGAAAGGATTCAGGTGTCTTTCCAGAAACAATTTATATTTGCTTTCCAAGGATCAGCCTAGCTAGAGAGAAATATATAACCTGCAATAGGCTGGCTACTTGAGGATGAATCTGTTTTCCTTGACAAACCAAGAAACAAAGAAAAATACTTAACGGTCTCAGTTTTATGAAACTTTCTTTTTTTTTGCAAAGATGGAGGAAAAGTGGCAAATGGAGCAAGAGAATACTGAGAATCACAGCTTTTAGGTGAACTCTAAGCATTAGCTTTTTTTCTTTATACTCTAAATGTGAGCTCTTTGTCCAAATACTCAAAGGGACCATAATACTGAAGGAACTGAACCAAATCACTGCTGACATTCTCACCATAAGTAAGAGCAGAAGACAGAAGGAAGGTGTGAATAAATGGAAAGAGAGCTACCAGGTTCTCCTTAGAGACACAAAGAAGTGCTGGATGTGCTCCTAGAAGAACTGGAAATGGCCCTAAAGAAAACAGATGGGAAAACAGCTGAACTAGATTGAGTATAAGGTTGGCCCATACTAGAGACAACACAACTTTGCAAGGTATCTAAAGGAATGAAAAGTACTACAGTCTTGTTAGCCACAGTCCATGCTATGTTCTCCTTGCCTATTCTAATTTTTTTAACTTGGGGTCCAGTATAATGATAACTAGGTGACAAAGAAAGTTGAACTAGCAGAGAGTCATGATAATATATCCATGTTCTACTCCCTTTCTCCCCACCCCAGGTACAAAAAAAAAGTATGTGGGAGTCCAGAATTGTTTTTTCTCCCCTTCTTGTCTTTCCCTTTGGAGAGACTTTTTTTTAATGCATTCCATCTGGTGAAATTAACAAAGACAGACAGAAACAGAAAGACAGAGATATGGAAATACAGCTGGCTTTTGCTATTTTATACTTTACTTTTTATCAATTTTAAATTTTTATCAGTTTTAAACTGAGAAGTTCAACTTGGATGGAGAGAAGGATAAATATGTTGGTAGTTACAGTTTGCTGCTGCCAACCACCCTAAAAACCAGGAAAAGAAAGCTGAAATCAGACAATGAGTCAGAATAGTCATCTGGAAGTTAGTGTGTGGAGAGGTGAATTCCCAATAGGTGATAACAAAAGCAGCTCTCAAAAACCTCAATAGTGGTAAGGAGGCTGAACAAATAGCTATAACTCAGAGCACTTCTGCTTCCATAATTTATCCTTTGATTTTATTCTAGGACTTGGAATATGCCCTGGACACTGGCACTTTATCCCTTTCAACATCTATAAGGAAGAGGCTCTAGAATATGGTTAGGCAGTGGTGATGTGAAACAGCCTTTTCCATTGCCTTTTATCTTAAATTAAGTATACAATAACAGAAAGTTAATTATCTCTGTAATGGAAAGAAGTTTGATAAAGATTGAGTTAGGAAAACTCTTAGATATTCTGAGGGAGGTTTCTGGAACTACAGATACAATAATAATAAGCTAATGTCTACGTAGTATTTCAAGGTTTACAAAGTGATTTTGAAATATGATGTTTTTCCATACCTAGAGGGCTATAAAACTATGTACACCATTTGATGCAGCAATGTCACTACTGAGTCTATATCCCAAAGAGATAATAAAAGAGGTAAAAAGACCCACATGTACAAAAATGTTTGTAGCAGCTCTTTTTGTAGTGGCAAGGAACTGGAAATTGAATGAATGCCCATTAGTTGGAGAATGGCTGAAAAGTTATAGAATATGAATATAATGGAATATTGTTCAATAAGAAATGATGAGCAGGCTGATTTCAGAAAAATATGGACAGACTTACATGAACCAATGCTGAGTGAAGTGCACAGAACTAGGAGAACATTGTTCACAGTAGTATCAACTATGACAGATTCAACTCTTCTCAGCAGTGTGGTAATCCAAGATAATTCCAATAGATTTGTGATGGAAAATGCCATCTTCATCCAGAGAAAGAACTATGAGGACTGAATATGGATTGAATTATACTGTTGTCATCTTTTTTGTTTGCTTGCTTTTTCTTTTTTGTGGTTTTTTCCTTTTTGTCTGATTTTTCTTGCATAATATGACAAATATGAAAATATGCTTAAAAGTATTGTACATGTTTAACTTAGATTGCTTGCCGTCTTGGAGTAGAGGGAGATAAGAAAGGGAGGGAGAGAGAAAAAGTTTGAAACACAAAATCTCATAAAAAATGAATTTTGAAAACCTTTATATGTATTTGGAAAAATAAAATACTATAAAAGAAAAAGAAATATGATGTCATTTCATCCTCACAATAATCCTAGGAGGTAATTACTATTAATTTCATTTTACAGATGAAGACACTGAGGTAGACAGAAGTTAAGTTACTTAACCACTGTCACACAGCAAATAAGTGTCTGAGTCTGAATTTGAACTCATCGTCCTAACTACAAGTTCAGCAGAATATCCATGGTACCACCTAGCTTCCCTTATTTTATATATATTTTTTTTAATTTTACTCCTTTTTGATCCTCAGTCATCTTCTCTCCAGTCACCTTGTGTCATTAGGACTAGAAACCATATTCCCAAGAACTTAATCCTTCATCCATCTCTCTTAGAACTCAGTCATTCATTTTATAATCAAGAAAAAAATATTTCTATGTGAATTCCTTGATTGGAATTCAGAGCCTAATTAACAATAGTTTCTTTCTCTCGGTGACATTGAAAACACATGGGTTATTGAAATAAGAGACTCAAGCATTTGAACTAAAAGCAATCTCTTGCATACACATCAGAAAGGCCTTTATAAGAACACTGACTTAATAACTGAATGGGAGTTGCCTCAGACAGACTAAGACTTGGGAAAGACCTTAGCTTAAAAAGGTCAAGGTCCCCCACTGCATCCAGAGCCATCTCGGGTTACCTTGAGCTATGTCTTGCTACTTGACCCAGAAGACTCTGGAGGAGACAGTGAGGTTGGTGACTTTGCATGGGCACTCCTTCACTTAAATCTACTTCATTTGCAAGCCAAGACATCACTTTTCTGATGTCATTAGTCCTTTTCCAGAATGAAAGACATACTTTAACAATCCGTGAAGAGAAGTAGCTGCCCCACTGAGGTCCTATCTGGCCAGTTCCAGTTGAATAATGCTGCTCTTTCCTTCCTTTCTTTTTTTCTCCCTCCCTTCCTTCCTTTCTCTTTTTCTTCCTTCCTTCTTTCCTTCCTTCCTTCCTTTCTCCCTTTCTTTCTTCTTATTGTCAATAGAATATGATATTAATTCCTCTGCTAAGCTTTTAAAGCTCTTCACAACTTGGCCCTATTCTATCTTTCTGAATTTATATATTTCTCTCTCTTTTCATTCCAGGTCTTTTCTCTATTTCTTACATCCACCATTACCTACTTGTTTCCAGGTCTGGAACGCACTCCCTTTTCACATATATCTACTAGAATCCTCTCTTCCTCCAAAAGGTATCTCAAGTATCACTTTTGACATGAAGACTTTCCTAATCCCCACAACTGCTAGCATCCTCCATCCCAAACTACCTTGTACTCAATTACTTTGCATTTCTGTGTTTATTCTATTAATATCTAGTCTATATATACTTATATAGATATGAATATAAATATAGATGGCATGGATATGCATATGCATTTGGTTATAAATATGTATGTAGAGATCCTTATTATTTCCCCATTCAAATGTAAACTATTCACAAGTGAAATTTTTTTCCACTCTTTGTACGTGTATCCCCAATGTTTAGTCCCTAGTAGCCACTGAATAAAATACATATAGATTAATTTGAAAATCAGAGTGGTTTTCAATTATTCAAGCTTTTCCTTGAAACAAAGGGTTGTCTTTTAATACTGCTATTCTTCAGTCATTATTTCATACCTGCAAGTTCTAGAACATCATAGTCTCTGAAGAACTAAAACTGAGCATGATCCAGTAGGCAAAGACATGTGGTAGGTGTGAGAAGATGGTAATACATTAACAGATGAAAAATTCTAGAGGAGAAACACATAAAGGATGTCAGCAAAGTATGTAAAATCAAGAGAAAAAAAAGATGAAATGACTACTTGGGAAGAGTCAAAAATCATGAATGGAATGTCCATGAGCTCAACTTTGTGGTATCAAGAGAAATAGTAAGGAAGGTCCCTAAAAAGCGGAGAACTTTGAGAATTTATGGGATAGCATGAGCAAGAGCAACACAATATAGGCAGTCCTGATTGACTGTGATGAGGGGAATCCAAGTACAGATGAAATTCCAGGTGCTTTGAGGATAGCCTGTAATGGGAAGTTTTTGCCCTCATGGTTGGGTTGATATTAAGTTAATAACAGAAAAGGCCAAGAGTTAGGCCCTTAAATAAATCGACTGGACTTTATTATTCTGTTTCCAAAGAATTCCAACTTCAAGATCACATAGCAACTTTCAATCATCAAAACTCAAAGGGATACAAAGCACTGAATAACTCGTGGCTAACAAAATCTCCATATTATGAACCACATTATCCCCAGGACACAAAAACAAAACATAGTTTAAAAAAAATACCAGAAACAACTTAGAATCAGAAACATGACTTGAGAATTGGAAGGAACCTTAGTGATCATTTTCTCCAAATTCTGTATTTTTCAGATCAAAAGCAATCAAGTTGGTGGTATCTTGGGCCCCTGGAAGTAAAGGTCTTCAATCTCACAGCTCAAAAGCAGAAAGACTTTACCTTTAATTCCTCATCCCTCCATCTGACATGACTGTCACTTGCCACACTTCCTTGTGGCAAGGAAGAAGGTTCCCTTATTCCATTCTAACTGTTAAGGGCACAGAAGTTTAACCACCAGAGCTGGAACATAGCTAAAGTTCTTCTTGCTGGGAAATGTGCAGCTTGGCAGTAAAGGAATATTAAGGTCAGGAATATAGATCTTAGAGTCAAAGCACATCTCCATTTCCTCTGCTTTGATGGAAGAGGCATCTAGAAGCAAATCACAACATGAAGACCTGGGCTTTCACCTAGACATTTTGTTCAGTGCTAGAGCTGTCAACTGGCTAAAAATCTGTCACAGAAGGCAATAATTGCTAGCGGTGCTCCATATTTATTTAGGATGTTTTACTATTTGAGTTGGGGCACAATCAAAACATTGTGCTAATTATAGTCAGGTTGCAGAAAAACATTGGCAAGAACTAGATGAATTGATGCAAAGTGAAGTGATAAGAACTAGGAGATCATTGTGCACAGAAACAGCAATGTTGTAATGATGATCAACTGTGAAAGACTTAGCTACTCTGATCAATACAATAATCCAAAACAATTCCAAAAGACTTATGAGAAAAAGTATTATCCACTTCCAGAAAGGGAACTGATGAATTCTGGGTATAAATTGCAGTATAATTTTCTCTCTATTTTTCTTGCTTTTTGAAATTTGAATAATACAAAAATACATTTTGTATGATTTCACACTTATAATTGATAACCTATTGCTTGCCTTCTCAGTGGATGCAGGAGAGGAAAAGGAAAAGGAGAGATTTTGGAACTCAAAATTTAAGAAAAGAATTTTTAAAATTAAGTACTTGATAAATGCTTGTTGATTGAATAATTGATAACACTTCATTGAGAGTTTTCTCAATTCATTGCCACTTTGCATTGCAATCAATGCAAAGTTGTGGTGATGAAAAATGGAGCATGCTGTGTGAACAACAGTGAGAAGACCAGTATTCATACTGGGGAACAATGTGAGATAAGACAGAAAAGGTAGATCAGAGCAAAGTTGTGAAAAGCCTTAAATGTCAAGCAGAGGAATTCATATTTGATCCTAAAGATAATAGGAATACGAGTTATATAATGACTTGTTATTTTAATTTTGGCAACCCTTTTCACTCTGCAACTTTGGGTCTCTCCTTTTCTGTAAAAGGACAGGTTTCAACTTGTTAATTCTCTTTGAACTACAAATCCTATTCTCCCATCAACTGGCCCAGAAATTTTGTTTTAATAGATCTTACCTTAAGTAACATTCTTTCTGTCCCTTAGAAGATATAAATCCCTGTTACTTTCAGGATAAAATAAATTTCTCAGTTTAATATTCAAAAAAATTACTTTCACAAATTCTTGGTCCAACCACACTGGCCTACTTGTCCAATCCCCTAGTACAATGTTCCATCTCCTGCCTTCACATCTTTGAACATTCTGTCTCACGGGCCTGAGACTCTTCCCTTCAGCCTCTTAGAAACTCTACCTTCTTCCTACTGCTACATACATCCTAAGGTGCAGGTGTCTTCTTCTGCCCTATGATATTTTATTTTGATTTTTCTTTGTGCATATTTTGTATTTATTTTTCTGTGAATGGGTTGCTTTGCCTCATCAGTTTCATTTTGTCTTTATTACCCTATCACCTAGCATAATGCTCAGGTACCTTTAAAATATTTGTTGAATAAATTAATAAATTGTCTACTGATCCTTCATTATATAAATCTAAGACAGGTACTTCAATAATAGCTCAGAAAGTCACAAAATGACTGCTTGAGTTCTAATCACTGGGTTACCTTTGGCTTTACCTGAATAGCTCAATAGGTATCATCTAAAACCATATGCTAGGTTAGCCATTAACAATATGTCGTGTGTTTTGACAGCCTGTTCTTTCACCTAACATCCTGTATCTGGTGACAGGATTGACTGCTCTCTAAAAGGTCAACCACTCATAGTGTGTGGTGGTAAATGGGGAAAATGGAATAACCTTTAAAATTAGTGTGTCTGCCAGCAGATTCAGCTGACTAAGCCACTCTGCTGAATGCGCCCATCTGGTGACTGAACCCCCTGGGTCTGTCTGTGCAGCACACTGACCTCCAGGCAGATTGGGTTAATTCAGGGTTCCCCCAGAATCACAGCAATCTTTGCCCTTTCATGAAGTCAGAAAGTAGCCATGGCATTTAAGCAAAATGCAGAAGGATTTAGACAATCACTATAAAGGCCAGAATAAAGTTATTAGTAGGTTAGACATGGCCAGAGCTAAAACAGAACCTGCCCATTTTCTTCAAAGTATTAACTAATTAATTCAGGTTAACTAATGTCTTTTTTTTAAAATTGCAATTATTTCTGGGTAAATCTCTTCTGCCTTCACCACCATCCCACCCCCCGTGACAAACTAAGTAAAAATGAACAAAGAAAAATTAAGCAAAATCAACTGACATAGCAACTTGAGCTGAAAGTGTATCCCATACTCATTACTCACAGTTCTCCACCTTTCAAAAAAAGAAATGAAGGAGCCATGTTCCTTTTCTTTAAATAGATTTCCCAGACTAAAAACCCTAACTAATGCAAAACTGATTATTGCATAATCTTACTAAGAGGCTGTTGTCAACATAAGATATACCTGCTCAAGAGAGACTGTGATGAAAATAAATGTGTCTTTATTTGAACATCAAAAAGTAACATAATGGAAAGTAATGTCCTCTAAACTCTAGGAGCCTTGGACAGACATAGAAAACGCCATGACCTGTTTAAAAGCAAAAAGCAGATAACAGCTTTCAGAAAAGCTCTTCCCTTAAGAGAATTATTAAACCTTCACTATCACACATCTGATTTGTTTTATGAATCCAATAAAGATAGACAAGTAACAAAAAAAAAAAAAACCAAGCTCTAAGGGCCCATTAGTCAGGGTCCATTCTTTCACTATGAAGTGCAGGAGAATGATCAAAGGAGTTGCTGTGTCAGTTGATTTTGCTTAGTTTTTCTTTGTCACGGGTGATGGTGGGGAGGGCAGAAGAGATTTATCCAGAAATAATTGCAATTTTTAAAAAAGACATTACTGAACTTAAAGGAATCAGAGGAAAGCACAGCAGCCAGACTAAAGCTCCATTCTTGGACCCCTCCAGAGCTATTTACAAAGCTCTGTCCTGAAAAGAAAAGGGCTACACATGGAATACCTCACACATTTATTCCACAATCTGAACTCATACATAGCCATAAATAAGATTATGGCTAAAGACTAAACAGGAGTGTCCCCGAGAGAAAGGGGACAACAATTAGCACACTGATTATACCATAGTGTGTTTATAGGCTCCCTGTGAAAAACAATTATTGTTGACTTTAAATATGACTAGTTGCTTTGATTCAGTAATCTTTATGTAAAATATCCAGGGAACTAATTCATTCCCCTTACATCAATTCAACTCCCCAGGAAATTCATAAAGCCCATAGAAAGCTAGAACCAGAAATGGCCTTCTTGGTCAACTAGCCCAAGCACTTCATTATACAGATAAGGAAACTGAGCCTCAAAGGGTGCTGCAGCTTTTCCAAGGTCATGTAGCTCATAGGTCATAGTACTAGAAAGAGTTTCCAGGATACTAATCTCCCAAGGAGTCTACGGCTTTTATCTATCCCTTTTCCCACCAACATTCATGAAATTCCCACGTATTCTTTCTTATGCTCAGATGCTAATGACTCTTGGTCTTTTCCTGAAGACAAGAAAGACCCTCGTTGATTTGCAAGCTCCCTAAAAATGTCATTCTTGTCTTCCTGTATCTTCCAGAGTAACTAATACAGTATTTTGTAGCTAGTGAGTCTTCAATAAATATTTATTTAATGATAAACTGAAAGAAGAAAGGAATTAAAATGAGCAAACAAAGATTTTTAATTAAAAACAGATGAGAGCCAACTGTGGCGTGTAAGGAAGGACACTGAATAATGGGTGATTCATTGGTCCCAACTATGTCACTAACCCAGTTTGCCAAAGTGGGATCTGAGGCAAACCCCCAGCCTCAGTTTCTTCATCTGCAAAATGGAGATATAGACATGTATGATTGCTGGTTCTCAATGAGGCAATAAGCTGTGAGAGATGAGAGTTTATAGCAGAAATATGCTTGGAAAGTGGGGAGGACGAAAATCATTTATCAATCATTTATGTCCCTGGCATTGTGATAAATGCTTCACAGCTATTATCTTATTTGATCCTCACAATAACCCTGGGAGATAGGTGCTATTATTACCATCATCTCCATTTTACAGTTGAGGTTATTGAGGCAGATGTGGGTTATTATTATCATTACTACTATTGTTGTTGTTGTTATTATCAATAATAATGGTAGTAGGATAATTGTTGTTTTTTCTTTGTTTTTTGAAGAGAACCAGTGACTTACAGAATAATGCCTTGATTCCTATATGAATTGAATTTAAGTGAGGCAAAAGTTCCAAAAAGTCTTCATAGTCCCTCTCTCTTCCAGAGTCATAGAAGTCCAGTAGAAAGACAAAATTCAAGATGCAGTGGATGATCTCAGCATTTCTGATGTCAGACTAAACACTTCACACTCCCATTGCTTCAGCTGTCTCTGTGGTTGTTGAAACAAATGGTTCTCACCTGCCCATTTCACTGGAGGAAGTTTTCATAAGCTTGGTGCACACACTTCCTTAACAAATCCATCAGTCACCCTCAACCTGGTTTAGCTGATCTGAGACAGCACCACTGCTGCCCTCCTGAGTTTTATTGGAACCACAGGTGAGTTGAGTGCCTGGTGGAAACCAAAGGTGAATGAGCAGCCCTGAAAAGAATACAGCAGCCCTCACACCAGAGATGCTGTTCTTCCCTGAAGATCCAGATACCCCTCCTATGTAATAGCTACTTTTTATATAAGATTTACTATGTGACAAACATTGTGTAAGCCTTTTACAAATATTTTACAAATATTAAAATCTCATTTGAGTCTAACCACAACCCTGGGAGGTAAGTGCTATAATTATCCCCATTTTAAAAGTTGAGTTAATCGAGGCAGACAAGTTAAGTGACTTGCTCAAAGTCGTACAAATAGTAAGTTTTTGAGGCCATATTTGAGCTAAGGTCTTCCTGACTCTGAGCTATTATTAACTAAGGTTATATTATCAGCTAAACCACCTAATATGCTTAGTATATACCACCTGTATTGTGGTCGTGTTCTTTGTGTTGTCTCACTCGCTACTAAGTCTCTTTTGAATCATCAAAAAGGATCATTCTTTTTCTCTTTATGCTGTGAATACAATATTCATTCAAAAATGTTTGTGAAGGTGAGAAATGTGAGCTGATGTCTCCTGAATTATGGATTACCTCAGAGAAACTATGCCATCAGAAAGTTGTGGGACCAGAAAAAGAAGAGTCGGTCACCTAGCAAGTGTGAAAGATGGCTGATAGCCCACAAGCTCCAATGACGTGCTATTGACAGTCATTAGTAACTACTCAATACCAGAAGGAATATGGAGGAAGATCCTAAATATGCTGCATGCCCTTTCCTCCTCACCTTTCTCCACTGCAGAGGATGTGCAAGAGGAGAAGACAGGAATTATCCTGGAAGAGAAAGCAAGGATTAGAATTACAATTAGTAACACTGGAGCAAATATAGTTGAATATCCAAGTAGTCCTAAGAAAAACCAGGTATATACATGTGGCCACAAAAGCAAACATATTAATCAATATATACTTGCCATTTTAACAAACACCTACAAACAAAAGTTGTTGGGCCAAAATCCTAAAATTCTAGCTACTTCTTTTTGTTTGTTTATTTGCTTGGTTTTTTTGTTGCTTTAAAATCTTTATTACTTTCTAATATACCATACTTTCAATAAAAACCTTCCTTGTAACAAGTTAATGTTTAACAAAGTATATCTTATCTCTATTTTAGTCTACTACCTTCAACAAAAGAAATGTTTTATATTTAGTCTTTTGAAGTCAAAAATGGATCATGACATTGACCTAAATTCTGGTATCTTTTAAACTTGTTTTTCCTTCACATCATTATGTTTATTATTCTCTTGATTTGCCTTATTGCACTCTACATCAGTTCAAATATTGCATTACTTTTCTGAGATTTTTGTATTCATGATTTCTCATGGTGCAATAATTTTCCATTACATTTATGTGCTACAGTTTATTAGTAATTCTTTAATCAATGGATACTTGTTTCAGGCATGGTTTTTTTTACTGTCACAAAAGTGCTATTATTTTTATATGAACCATTCCATCTTTCTTTGACCTTTTTGGCATATATGCCCATTAGTGGCATTATGTAGTCAAAGGATCATTTTTCTAACATAGTTTCAAATTACTTTCCAGAATAGTTGGACCCTGCCTATTTCTATGACTGCCAAATTGAGAATAAGGATGAATCTTAGGATATGAGACTGACCTTGTTTGATGGTACCCTGCCAAAGTTCATCTGATGCTAGGTCTTGGGGGATCTAAAATGATGGATAGTTTCTGGAATTGTTTCTGAGATGCTGATCTATTCTTGTGGTCCAAGATGAAACTGGGTCTCTTATAATTTGTTTTTCCTCTGTCACTGGGAGCAAACTATTTTTTCTGAGGCTCTCTAGTTTAGAAGAGTGACGTCTCAGGACAGCTCCTTATCAGATCACATCTTTCCTGGTTGTCTTTATCAAGAACTATAACCCCAGCTGTAGGGTGCAGCTATGGGGAATCTAATAGTTTTACAATCAATCTCCTGATCCCTAGAATCAGGCTTGGAGGTAAGTGATTGCCAGAGGATTATAATATTTCAGTACATACATCATAAACTCTAGAAGCAAAGTGATAAGAAATTATGAACCTAGTGCCCTTTGGCTGTCCATAGTATGAAACAATGGAGAAAAAAGGGGAGGGAACAAAGAGAAAAAGGATACTAGGATGGCTATAGGCATGTTCAAAACATTTCATCTGTGTGTGTAAATAGGGGCTTTTCTTTTTCTAAAGGAAACTAGTATTGACTATAAAAATATTTTATTTATTAAAGAAACAAATATTTAACTAGACTTAGTTTCTTAGTTAACAACCAATTTTTACTTTAAAGGCACAAATGTTACAAAAAGCTCCTCTTGATCAAACCTTTTGTTTTATTCTAAACTACAGAACAATCTTTTCAACCTTATCTTATTTGCCTCAAAAATGGTATCTTTCCAGCCTTGCTTCTTGCACTTAAGTACATTGTGACCACAGAAGGTCACAATTGACTTCAAGGACTGGTGACAAGAAACAAATTTTTCTTAAATTAAAATTTTTACTTTTCTTGCCTTCCTTTTCTGTATTAACCAGAATCCATAAACAACTTCCCATATTAAGCCAGTGACAATAAAATGACTGGAAGAATAAAAGGAGAAAAAAAAATTTCTAGGTGATTTTCCCCTGACTTAGTTGAAATCAAGTCAGAGTATGTAAAAAGAAATAATATGAGATCAGACTGGAAAGGTAGGATGGAAGGTTTAACATTAATAGACATTTAATAATATTGTTGGGATTGATAGATGGATGGATAGATCATATTACCTTTTTTGGCTGCTATATCACATTGTGGATTTACACTGTGTTTGTGGACAACTAAAACCTCTAGGTTCTTTTAACAAATGTGTCCAATTGCATCTCCATCATTCCTATACTATAAAAGTGACTCTTTAGTACCTTAGTACATATGAGAATTTGACCTATTAAATTTCATCTATTAATATATGTGTGTTCCTTAGTCTTGGAGCTTTTGAGCTCTTGAAGATCAAGATCCTTTTATATTCTATTATAAAATCTATTCACTTTCTCTTCCACTATGGTTTCATCTATATATCTGAGGAGGTTAAATATACAAATAGATAGTTAAAATGCTAGGTTGTCAATGCCCTACACTCGGCGGTTCTTCCAGGCATGTCAGGCCAGCATCATATAATCTTTTCATAACATTCTGTTTCACCTAGTCCCTGCCCTCTCATAGTTGACTATCTAAAACAGACAACACTGATGAAAATGGACTATTGAGGACACCCAGGTCAATAAAGCACAGCAAGTAAATTCATCAACAAGTAAAATCAGTCTTGGTTTTGCCAAGAAATGTATTTAAAGGTCAAAATAAGGAGAAGGAGAAGTGTTTCATGTTTAGATTAGACAGGGTTCAGGGAATCTGAAAGGGAATTCAATTTTCTAACTTGGTAAAAGGGTTACAGGGTAGCAATGATTGCAAAAGTGAACCCTAGACAGTACAGATTGAATTCCATGCCTGCCTGCCTATCTCTCCTAGACTTGAGAATTCACTCACTTATAGTGTTGGTTTCCCAGGCTGTCACAAGTTCCCAAAGGGACATCTCCTGCTTTCTTTGCTCTCATATTTTTTCACCAAGATAATCCATTGGTTTTTGCTTGGTGTTTGTTGTTATTGTTTCTTACAGTTACTTGGAAACTATTGTTTCCATACAATTACTCAATATTAGGGAGAAGGTATGGCTAAATAACATGGCTAATTAAAATCAATAAGCAATCCTCAGATTTCATTCTCATCAGAGTTAATAATCAGCGATACCTGTTCATTCACAATGTCTATCATGAGCTTGTCTTTACTAAATTTTTGTGGAAACCAGCCTGAACTTGCCTTTTTTCTGTATATCCAAATGATTCATTTCAATCAATTCACACTTACTAAGAACCTGATGATTAAAGCAACATCACAGTTTCAGTTGAAGAACTTTGTCTGTTCCATTTGTCTATATTAACAAAAATTTCTGCAGGTGTTGACTGATTTTTAGTGAATTTGCTGCACTACCAAAGAATGTCAAGATACAAGTCAAATTGACCTGTTCTCCCTCCTTATCTCATTCTCCCTGCCTCCCAGGCTTCCTTCAAGTGCCAGTAAAATTCTACCTCCTATAGATCGCCTTTCCTGATCTAACTTAATTCTAGTGCCTTCCTTTTGCTGATTATTTTCAATTTATTCTGCACATACATAGTGGTTTGCATATTATTTCTCTCATTGAAGGTCCTTGAAAACAAGAATTCCTTTAACTTTCCTTGTATCTCCAATGCTTAGCACAGTGTCTGGCATTAAATAAATGTTTATTAACTGACTGATTGTTTTGTATTCCCATTTTGAGCCTCCACTTCTTTGCATGGGCTATCCACCATCTTCATGTAATGTTCTTCATGCAGCTCTTAAAACTTCCAGCTCTCTTTAAGGCTCAGCTCAAGTGTTACTTCCTTCAAAAGTACTTTCTTGATTCTCCCTATTGATAGCCACTCTTATCACTATGTATTTATTTTTAAAAGATCCTTTATAACCACTCTGCCAGGAATATTGCCATAGAAATCCAGTGAATTAGGGAAATGGGTGTTGGTATGCACTCCTTACTCAAAATAACCCAAATTTTCAAGTGCTACTCAGCTTGGACGGAGCTTCCTTTTACTGGGAAGCCACATGAATAAGTTGGACAGAAATCACCAAAAGATATAAAAAAGGAGAACTGTGAATCCCACAAATCAAACAGGCTAGTAAAGGTCAGAGGATGGGATTGTTGTATTTGTCCAGGTAACCATGACTATACACACACCTAGCCAACACATCTCACTAGCACTGCCTACATGTGGGAGCCATCCCATTGGTTCTCTCCTCAGTTTTCTGCACAATGAACATGCTATGAGGTCCCAGCAGCACTTATTTCCCCTGCTTATTATCCTAGAAGCAATATCCAGTTCCCTACTTCCTATAGTTTTGACTAGAGAGAGATAAGTTTCTTGGCAGAAAAAAATTCCTTCCAAGGTCAAAAGTCCTTTATATAAGGGACTCAGAGTAATGTCTGCATTCTAGACTTAGCTTCTTTCCCTATGTCCACTAAGTTTCCCTGAAAATATCTCTGGCAGAGTAGTTAGACCTGTATTTGATTATCTATGAATATGAAGCAGTCTGGTGGTACAGCAAATAAATTGTTTACACCTTTTCAACCCCATTGTCTTTATCTGTAAAAGAGAGACGTAAATGTACCTTGAAGATTTGTTGTAAGGATCAAATGAGATGTATAGTGCTTTGCAAACTGAAAAGCACTAAGTAAATGCTAATTATTATTATTTATTGCTATTATTTCTCTTGAAGAATGTAAGCTCCTTGGGAGCAGGAACTGCTTCATTTTTGCACCAAATTCCTAGTATCTGGTACAAAATAAGTAGACACATTTAAAACTTGTTGATTAATTGATATATCTCAATTTGGGTTTATGAGTCAAGAACACTAGCCCAAAAAGAATGGCACTGACAAAATAAATGTTCCACTGTTTCTTCTTTCAGCAGCTTTCAGTGGAATATATTGCACAAGTATAGTTAATAGGAATGTGTGATCATACTAAATGGATGTTAATTCATAGGAACTCATGAGTATAAGTTGCTAGGGTTAGCACATCACTTTTCTCACTGCTC